>WAAD01040448.1:96923-132191 GCA_013389945.1 Fregata magnificens | reverse complement strand
GTTCCTGTGCTACCCCATTCAGCAGTGTTTATGAAGAAATGCAAAGCACCTGTCCTTGTGCATGGTTGTATCTACAGTGTTGTATTCCCTTACTGCATCCTGTTTCCCCACATCATTGAGCTTCTACAGGGTTAATAAGTTTGTTTAGAATTAGATACTCCTGTTCTAGGAGGGATGCTTATTTTTAACTTTTGATCTGCATTTTCTGTGGGGGTCAGGGAGTATAAAAGACAAGTAGTCTTCACAAAGCAATCGGAGTGATCACACAGCAAGAAGAACTTGAGACAGAAAGAAAGAAAGGAGCTCATATGGGTATGTGTGCTGCTTTCTTTATGAGGAAGAGCATTCAAGATCCAGTGAGGTTTCCACCCAAATGCTACAATAACTGGCACCCTCTAAACCCCTACATTAAAATATACCTCGATATTTTAATCAGGCACTTAAATAGAAAAACAAAGCAGTAACATTTAACATAGGTAATGTGATAGCTATTCTGTAAGGCCAGAACATCTTGTATGAAGCACTCAGGAAATTAACTGTCCCACAGAACCAAGTAACTCATGTCAAAGGCTAAAGGAACGGAGAGTCCCTCACTAGACAAGCATGTTTAAAAAAAAGAAAAGAGACTGAAAGATGGTTAGCAAATATTTGGTAGAAGCCATTAACCACAAACTTATTCTTCACTATCTAATGCAAAATGTAGTGCAACGTTATTAATCCCTTGAGAAGATGGATCCAAAACTAAACATTCAATGTGCTCTAATTTACAAGATAATATTTTTTTCCCCACAAAAAAAAAAGTTTCTCCACTGATAACAAGCTCCCTGAGGGCATACGTATTTTTTTTTTCCCAAGCAAAAAAAAGCAATTATTTAAAAACGTAATCTGAAAAGTTCCAACAATCAACAGTTGCCCTATTTTGAGCCATAACACATTTCTGATCAACATTTCTTTGGAAAACGTGGGTTAGACCAACCAGTCACTGGTCCTGTAAGAGGGACCCTGATCTCCCTTCTTTTAAGTAGTACTCTGGAGATGAGAGTAACTATTCTTTTAAAATGGTAACGACTATATTTTAGTCCAATACACTTCAAAGTTATAGGAAAATTCTACCTGCAAGACTTCATCTACCACGATTTAAATGGTTAATTGCAGATTCTGTCACAAAAATACAGAATCAAGGAAAAGAGGTGGAAAATCAGTTGTAAGGCTAAACACTTGAGAAATTATATCTACATTACGCAAGTCAAGGGACAAATGTAAGAATCTACAGACACACAAAACACATTTTTATGGTAATGAGAATGCCAGGTGTTTAAACCATTCTTAAGTAATTTATTTTTTTTACTGATGATTTACAAGGCCTTGATTATTAGACAAAATAGCATATTTTAACTAAACTCAAAAAAATACAAACCAATAGAGTATAGAAGGAAATGCTATATGGTTCCATAGAATATATCACACCCAGTGCACGCACTGCTTCATTTTTCTCATCTGAACCCATTTGTTACTTATAGGAATTTTGCAAAGAAATATTTTGGTCTAGCCAACACGTAGTGTACAGTTTCAGACCACTGAAATAGGCTCTAATTCTGACATCAGTCTACAGCCTAGGCCACTGCAGCAGATCTTTCAAAGTGTTTAGTGTAATCAAAAACCGATCTAGACATTTTTGAGCAGTTAACAATAAACAGGAGTTATAGACTGCATACAGTTCAGTATGGTACAGTAACTGAAGCTAAAAGTTTTAGTATGCTTATTGCCAATTTCTCCCATATTTTCACAAGCAGAGCTTCTTCGCAGACACGTTATTGCTGAGGGTAGTAAGGCTGTTGAGGAAAAGGGTATCCAGGTTGTTGAGGCGCCGGATATGGTGCTTGTCCAGGGTTTTGATACACAGGTGAGGGTGCATATGGCAGATTATACTGACCATACATGTACGGATTATAGCCCATTGGCACTGGCATCTGGCAATACCTGGGGGGGTGTGGGGGGGGAAAGCACACTTTAGTTATAAAACACTGATTATGTTAATTTGCAAATAACAACCATTAATAGATACAAAAAGACATGCAATCACCACATATGCTTTCCCTTCATTTTCCTTTTTGTGCAGCAGAAAGTGTGGTAACTTTCAAGGATCAAACATGAAAAAAATTATAATGCATGGAACAGAAATGAAGACAGAAGGTGGAGTAAAGGCAACTTGCTGGAACTAGAACTGATCTAAATTGATTCTCTTGTGGTTAATATCATTGTACATATTTTAACATTTGCTGAGCCTGCTACTGAAAGAGAAAGCAGCTGCCTTCAATTCCTCATGATGACTCCAGAAAGACAGAAAAAAGCATCAAAAGAAAGCACACTACTCAATTGGAATTTTTTCTGTATTTTTCATCATCTTTAGCAAGATACCAAGATTTGAAAAATGAGATATGCCAACACTTTTGAGATAAACACCACCAACTGATTATGCAAGGGCCGGCAACAGTCCACAAACCACAGCTAAGGAACTGCAGTCCTATCTCCCTTCTCCTTTAAAAAAGCCAAACTACAAAAACCTAAAATGAACCGCCCACAACCGGTACTATCAAATTATTCCAACAAGAATTACATAATTAAAACTAAAAAAAAAAAAAAAAAAATCATCATCTTGCCTCAAACACTAAACACATCTTCAATTATAACAATAACCGATTTTAAAATGTCACATGCAATAAACAAGTGCTTTTAGGTAACGGGATAACAAAGAACTGCTTAAGTACTCCCATAGCTTACCCTGGGTAACCTGGATAAGTTGGGTAAGGAGGTCCCTGTGCCTGTGAAGGTGCAGTGCTTGCTGCAGGTGCACTGGCTCCTGGAGCAGGAGCAGGAGCAGCAGCAGCAGCAGCAGGAGCCACAGCAGGAGCCGCAGCTGTTCCTGAGGGTGCTGATGCAGAAGAGGAACTGCTTGCTGCAGAAATCACTGGTGGCGGTGGCCGTGCTGGTGGCTGTGGTTTAGTCCCCTAACAAGAGAAACTGAATTAAGCTGGAGCTGCTTTCCGGAAGTCTTGGAATCAAAAGCTGTGGTTATATGATTAGTTGATTTTTATTTTTATTTTCAACAGACATTCTAGATTTACTGTACACGGATAATAATGCAAAGCATCTAAAAAGCGATAAGCTTTCCATTTCAAATCTATAAATTATGAACACCATAATACACCTCTCTGCAAAGACTTTAGACTTTGCCCTCTATTTCACTTCAACACATTTCCAAATACACCAATACACTAAGGAGTGATATACACAGATTACAGATCAGTTTGGAGTTCCAAAGTATGGACCTTCTATTTTCAACCCACTAATTCCATAGCATATACTTACCACCATGGTTCTGGGTGCTGGAGTAGGAGTCGACGATGCAGCAGGCTTACTTCCTCCAGCTGATGTGGTCTGATATGTAGGCAGAGGAATAGACGGAGCACTGGGTTCCCTAGCAATGCTTTGCTGCAAATCTCTATTAAAAACAATCAAGCAATCATACAGCTTAGTTTAAGAATTGTTTGTTACACACTTCAGCAAGCTAAGCTAAAAAAGATGCAACAGAGTAAATCTAGTATTTAAAGCATAATCATTGACCTAGCTCAAACTAAATTTGGAGTCCAAATCACTTCCACAGAAACAATCCTCTAGCCAATCCTCTGTTACATTTATTTTCTAATAATGTCTTTATGTTTCAACTCAGTACTGGGTATAGATCACGGAATTAGCCAAAAGTTTTGGGATCAGAAATTATAGAATAGTCAGAACATTTAGCAATTTGGAAGCTTTCCTGAGAACCTAAGGAAACCTCAAGGCTATGGAAAAGGATAAAAGTAAATTTCAATAATTTTGACCTGTAAAGAGATGCTCAAATACAGAAGAAAAGCAATGTCATATTGCTTGTAGATTGCCCTAAATTAAATAATATTGCATGCAAATACCATACATCTAACAGAACTGTTAATTAAAAAAAAAGTCCACTAGATAGTCTGCAATATCATTTATATCTGGGTAAGCATAACTATCAAAAAAACCCTGGCAAAAATCCGAATGGCTCAGCACATGAGCTTCCAAGTTCCCTATTCTGTTACCTCTACTGTTGGAATGACTCTTGGTAAGATACTTTGGTATCTTACTTTGGTAAGATACAAGGAGGCTTTGGTGTCATGTTGTACTACGAGCTGCCATTAAACAGCATAATTTTACAGTCAGCTTGTCATGAAAACGCCAAGAAAGCAGTTCTAAGTTACATATTCAGAGGAACGTAGCGGATTTCTCAATACAAAGACTCAATATTTGACATCGGGCAGATTCTTCAGAGAGACTTTAGGAAGCATTTAAAATGTCAGACAATTTTGCGTAAAAATGATAGGTGAGCAATATGTAACACCCAGAACTTGATAGCTAGCATTCTGAAACAGAAGACAGGGGAGACTGACAAACATATACAGTCTAGTTAGCAACAAACTACAGGCTGCTATTATACAGCATGCAAAGGTGCGCTCCCAAGGAGAACAAAACTGGCAACTTTTGTAGAAACTTGGTAGAAAAAACAAGACTGAAACAAAACCGCCAAGAAAACTGTCCTCACAGTTACCCCTGCAGTAAAAAGGAATGATGGAGAAAAAGCTGGAAATACTGTCCTGATGCTCTGTTACATATGCGTATGTATATCTCAAACTGTTCGTTGCAGATAGTGGAGTAACTATTCAACACTGTATTATACTGAAACTAACAAACCCAAAACTTAACATCTTAGAAGATTATATAAAGGATGGAAGTAACAATTTTCTTCTTAAAATTACACTGCAAAGACTGATGGCTTACAGAACAGTGGTACCATTCAGAGTGAAATATATTTTGACCACAAAGTGACCAAACACATTCAATGTTAAGCTTAAAACACTATTAAAACTGATCCTCCAATGGGCAATCATTATATGGGAGGAAAAAAAGAAATATATCTCTAGTTCTAAATGANGGGCAGGGGCAAAACACGTTTTATTCACTCAAACTGTGGGTTGGGCACACTGAGAAATAGATTTTTTTTTTAGACATATACTACAAATATCCCAGATCTGATCATTGCCCCTAATCTTGATGGGGTTTCATGTCAGTGAACGGTTAACACATGAGGCAGTAAAAGATATCATGGCAAGATTCAGCTGAACGTTACATCAACACTAAACCTACCTACAGCTTTAACACTGAACGTTAACATATTAGAGATGTGAGATATTCAGCCTTGGTTAGGCAGCCTACAGCTTCCAAATTGCATGAATGTAGGAAGTGCAAGAGAGGTGGAAGGGGTTGCATACAGTTACTAAGAATTAATTTACAAGCACAATGCCCATCTGAAAAAGAACAGTTCTGCAAAGAATGAAGTTAGGAAAGGTAAAATTTGAGGGCTGAGCATCCCATTCACAACATGGTATATGCACAGAACTGCAGTTTCACCAAGTGAAACTTCAGTAACACCTAACCCTTTTTATAAAAGGCTACGTGCCTTGCTAAAGAACACCAATTAAAAAGGTAAGCCTTTTCAGTTACACTTTCCCCTTAAGAGGAGAGCCTAAAAATCACAGCTGAAGTATACTATAGTAGCCCGATCACATGTGGGGGACAACGGCAACATCAGACACTTTCCTTCATGTGAAGAACAAAATCTACTTCTCTCCCCAAGCGGTGTAGGCAACCCACATATCTAAACAATGATAAAATATCAGACTAGATCAGGCTATGGAGCAGAGGTGGAATACCAACTTTTTTCCCCCCCACCACACTGGGCACATGGAAGGCAATCATATGCTGAAGCATTTATCTAATTTCTCAAACCAAAATGACAGCAGAAGCAAGGTGCAGAGAGCAGAACTTCGTCAAAGGAAAGAATAAAATAAAATTATTAACAGACGTATGCCAAAAAGAACTGAGAGTGAAATCATGACAGGATGAAACAGATTCATGTTGAACTGTATAGACGAACCGCAGAGCAGACTTCCAAGTAGATTTTTGTATTTATTTCTCCTATCATTTTTCTCTTTTTTCAGGGAATGGTAGAGTAGGGTTAGCATTAAGGCAAAGAGGTGATAGTCTTAACATACCTATTCTCCCTTTCTCATTTCATCAAGTACCATAATAAACATATCCCCAAAGATGAATTTCTGATAAATACTTAGCCATTTCTACGCTTAAACAAAAGAAATCTTACTTGAGCAGTTCATCTCTTTCTGTCTTGCGAGCGAAGACAATGTCACTGCATTTGTTTTGGAATTTCAGCAGGATTTCTGTCAGCTCATTGTAAAACTAGTGAAGAATAAAAAAAATAACCATGCTGAATCAATACTTTCAGACTCCATGCTAGCATATTTCTACATATTGATCCAGTTATAGGCATTGTATTATTACAGTGCCCAGAACCTGCCATTCCAGTAAAGTTTGCTAGGGCATTTTATTCTGCTTTTCAAAAACAAGTATTAGTCAGCTGTTGTCCATCCCTGTAATATCATACAATTTTTTTTTATATATGTGTGTGTGTGCATGTGTAAATATAAAAATAGTTTAAGACAACTAGAAAATGTATTAAAACCAGAACAAAACTAGATCACTTCTGATGATTAACTATTTATTTTTAAAGGATAATTTTTTCTTTTTTAAATTTTATTGCCTTCAGTCAGGTCCATGCCTTTCATTTATACAGATGTTTCAGAGTTTTATTTTCTTTTTTCCTCTAGTGAGCTATCAATAAACTAGCAAAAAGTACTTAATACAAAAGCAGTAGGACATCTTCCAGAAGCCCAGATCAAAAAAAGGCAGCTAAATAAAGCCCTCCTCATGTATGTAGTAGCAGTATATAAAACACAAATTTGATAAGGTGATTAAATACCATGGGAGAACCAATGAAAGAATTCTTCAGATAAAGTGGCTCATCTGAGTACTTCGGCATCAGTTACTCAGCTGTAATTAACACCTTTTCCTATTTTAATATAAAGCAATGCTCAGAAAAGCTTACTTTTCAGATAAGAACAAAGTGTTTCACAGCTGTCTAAATCAAAATTCGAGCAACTCGCTGTACTCACTTCAGCAGTAAAATCCTCAAAAATGTACCTCATCTAGCATATCTGCAAAGTTTATTGATTTTTTGATTCACATCTCGTTGTGCAAATAAAAAAAACCCCAAAACATTCTTCCAATCCCTTACGCATTACCGTACCTTTGTGCCTTCTTTTAAATTGGCTACAAGTTCCACAAAGTTGTCATTTGCTACAGCTAAGTTCTTCAAAACTTCTTCTCTTAAATTAGATTCATTGTTTGACTGTTTCATCTTTGAAAAATCTTGATGTGCATTCTTAAAAGAAGGGAAAAAATTTACACAGTGAAAATAATAGAACCTAGGTCCACGTAAGATTCTGTATCTTTTGGATTTTTTTCTTCTTACTCATTGCTTCTAGGCCCTTTCCCCAGTCCCGGCCTTTCCTCACCTTCCAGCCACATGCTGTACTTACTGATATTTGCTATCTGCCAAGTGCAGTGGCTATTTCAGAACTATACATATATTAACTCACTGGCAGTAGGTATCAGTTAATTATCTGTTCTGTTGTGGGCTGCCTTCAGCTAATTCTCGAGTTCATACTGCAGACTCTCTTTCAGAGGCTATACTAATTAGGCTCTCTCCTGTACTACCCTCCATTGATATTCATAAAACCATACTGAAAGTTAGTATTTTCAAGAAGCGCTACCTCAAATTTGGTTGACATTGGCAAGCTATTAAAAGGACAGGGAAGTGGAAAACTGACAGAAACATCACCTACAACTCATTTCTTTTGGGAAAATAAACAAACAAGCAAACTTAAGGAATACTTCACCTGCCAGCAGCAGCCAAATTTGCACTCCAGGACATTCAAACATCAAAGTAACATCCATCAAGATTTTAGGAGTATATATGTTAAAAGATAACTGAATATAAAATCCTTGATAAGCATGAGCCATATGGTCATTTACAAACAATTTTTTCCCTTTTGGAGAAGTCTCCTATTCTTGCAAATGCAAGTTGCAGTCAGAAGTTGCAAGTCATCTTGTGCACAAAGAGGCCCCATCGTTACTCAAGCCACTATTGTCACTTATCCAAGCACTAAGATTTCCTCTTTTGCCAGATGTTTCAGGTACCTGTCTCTAGTGTTACTGAAAAATTAAGGCTGAATTTATAAATCAACTTTGGGAAATTCTCATTAATTTTTACTTTGATGAGCTTTGCACATGCTGGAAGTCAAGCACATTGTAAAGAGCAATTAGGAATAAACCAAAATGTACTTCAGAGACCCAAACATCTTCTAGTTGACAGTAAGGACAGGTCTCTTGTTATCCCAGAAAGAAGTATTAAGATGGGATGAGGGGAAAGACCAAAACAAAATAAAAAACTTCTTAACACACCAGTTAAGCTTCTTTCAAGGGCAAAGCCATCTGCAGAATTGGGCCAAGAAAAGGTCCAAGAGAATTTACACTGGAGCTCTGGGAGCGTCTGCTACAAGTTCACATTTCTTTCCAGTGAACACAAAGAAAACCCCCTGTATTTTTCAGTGATCAGAGGAGTAAAGGAGTATCAACTGGCCTATGACAGAGTAACAAGCACAACAGAGTAGAAAGCAAAATGAGATTTCTAAAGCACTGGAGAGGTAGAGGAATCATTGCTCCTTAGTTTAAGAAGAAGGAAGACATACAAAGTGTTGTACCTGAATGTTTTTGAGAAGTTCTTCCTGCTTTTTCAGGGACTCTTGCACTTTCTGTGTGTAACTTCCATAAATTCTGTCCAACTCAGCCACAGAGATAGCCTCCTCATTTATAGCACCATCCTGTGCAAGTGCAGTCAGGAATTTGCTCGTCATGTCAAAATTTACAGATTTCAGGTCATTTTCCAGTTGTTCTCTCTCCTTCTTAACTTCATCCAGATTGGCCAGCAAAGTTCTTAAGACATTAACAACCTAGGCAATACAAATTGTCAGAAGTTAGCATGTTTAGAGGAATTGCTGCAGAATACTCTGCAATACTCCTATTACTTGTCTCCATCTTGCACTCCTCACTGACGCTGGCAACACTACTGCATGAATATTTGTTTATAAGTGTGTTTAAGATGACAAACCAGGACAGAATGCAACGAAACAAAGATCTTCAAGCATTTCTCAAGCTATACTCTCCTCTAAAGATTTGCTTCCACTAATAACACTGAATTACTACAAAGATTTTTAAATATTGGGGGTTTTTTTTTCTAAAATTGATCAGATACCTTCCAATAGGATATTCTAAAAATGGCAGTCAGAAACACTGACTTCAAATCACTCCTATGAGAAAAATAATCATATTGCTGTAGATGAGCCATGACTTTCTTGGAAAGCACGTTGGTGTAATTGGCTAATACTTTAAAATACTGGGCCATGTCTTTTACATTGCCTAACTGCCCCAAAAACCTGAGTACTACACCCCACCACCCTAAATAACAAAAATATTCATCAAGGATTGCTCCTTTTATAATAGTCAAGTAGTCTTGCTGTCCATGGCAATTGAACTTGCTCACACTAAGTGTAACAAAATATACTCAAGCAGATTTTAAACAAAAAAGACAACTTTTTTCAAATGTTAGTTACCTCCTGTACCAATTGTGACAGAAACAAGAGCAGCTAAGGACCAGCTTCCATACCAATTCATGTAAGTTTACTTTGCTAGATGAATAGCACTTCTATTCAAAACAGAGACAAATTTCAACGCTTTACCTCACTTCCTTGTAATGTTTTTGCTGGGTTGGCTGAAGGAATGGCTGCATTGAGTTCTGACTCTGGCTTACACAGAAGTGCAATCGTATCCCGGTGAGACTGATAGCGCTCTTTAACTTGGCCATCTGCTTGCACAGCTTTATTCAAAATATTATGGTAATTGGCTCCCTCTGGTGGTAGGAAGAAAAAAAAAAAAGGGTGTTTATATCATTTCAAAACTTGTTTTATCCAAGTCTTGCACCAGAGCACTTTTCATGCTTTTCAGCAAGTCTTCATACATTTTTATGAGCCTGCACATTATGAGGTTCTTAAGACTTATAAATAAAACTTAAGCTTCTAAGTTATGTTTTAAATAGAGCATAAGCTAGGCACCTACATTAATTCTCCAGAGAAGCATACAAAAGTATATGAATGAACTCTGGTTTGAGCTACTGCCCAGATCTAAACCCCTGTAACTTTGCCAAACTAAGGCAGTGGTACCAGTCCCTTGTTAGCTTCAAAACGATACATATTAAGGGCACAGAAAACATGCTATAGTGATGGCCCTAAGTAGTTTGACTAACTGCTGGGGGAAAAAACAAAACAAAACAAAACACCAAATCAAAGAGAAAAGAACACCTTGATGGGAAAAAAGAAAATGTTAATATACAAAGAAAAATACACTAAAGTATAATTGCAACCAGATTCTTAGGAGGGCAGCCATTTTTCATTACATACACTTTCTGAAACTTTAGTGTGCATGTGCACTCCAGGGGTGCAAAAGCAGCAGCAAATTCTTGGCTATCACATCATCTCTCAACTCCAAATAATGGTGTAGATTGCAATAAGGATATTTTTGGCATAATCTCTCCTAAACTGAAATTTGCATCTTTAAAGATAATATCAGACAGTATTAAAAGCTACTTTAATTTACACAATGAGAATGGATATTTTTTAGAGCACCTCCAGAATCCAAAGCATGAAACATGAACTTTACCTGCCCTTAAAGGCTTATAGAGTTCATTGGATGGTGTTCTCTGCCAGCGTTCTTTGAATTTTGTTCGCAGGTCATTGTCTGTACTTTCTTCTTCATCTAATAATCTTAGTGACTACAAGAGTAAAGTGTTACATGCATTATAAGCTGTTCTAAATATGAAATAGCTACAAAATATACAGCTAGTGTAGAAAATGTAAAGAATGCTTATACTTCCTTTATAAATTTAATTTGGCAAATAAAAAACAGGCATGAAAGACAGAAATCACCCAAACGTATTTAGAATGCTTCCCCCCCCAACAATTTTTAAAACAAAATACTTGTAAGGGAACATCCACCTGTGACAGCACAGTTTTTGTGCTGACTAAACACTTAAATGGCATATTTTTAAAGTGCTATTAAAGTTACAAGCATTTTGGATAATCGTGCACTTTTTCTATTGCCATTTAAAGAGAAAAAAAGTTCAGTGGTGGTATTTTTTAAGAATGTTTTAGTGTTAGCAGTTGCTGAGCTTACTTCATCTAAAATTTCTTTGTTCCTTTGTAGCAGTTCAGGCAGATCTTTGATCAGCTGATCAACAGTCTGAATTCCTCCCTGTTCAATCACAGACTTAGACTTGTTCAAAATAGACTGAGGAACAGTATCACCAGACACATCTTCAATAGCAGCAGGAAGATTGAGGGAAGCCAACACGCTGAAAAAGTCAACATGTTAAATAACAACTTGTTTGTACTACTAGATGGTTTTATCCTGTAAATAACACTGCTATCCGATCAATCACACCGTCAATTATAATGGAAACAAACTATAACGTACTCCTGGACAGAAATTTCAAACTGAAAGCTCTAAACCTATTCCTAGTGTTTACCTCACCAAAAATATGTTTCAAAGCTCTTAAAAAGCTAAACAAATCCTAGTCTTTTAGTACTTACAAAATATAGCAAACATTTTCAGTAGTAACTATCTGGTAGATAAAGAACCAACTGACTTGAGTTACGTTCCTATCTTTCAACTTGATGTAATTTTTATTATTATTATTTAAAGAACAAAATTTGGGGGGAAAATATCATGTATTGAGTCACTGGTACAATCAAGTTGACGACTGGAATGTGAAAATCCTTCTAAACTACTGGTACTGGAACTTTTTCTGAGCAAGTGTCAGACTCGTAAAAAATGAGGAAAGATTGAAGAAAACTTAATCACCAACTGTATGAAGTTTAACAAGGGCAAGTGCCGGATTCTGCACCTGGGGCACAGCAATCCTGGATGTACATAAAGACTGGGGAACAAAAGGCTGGAGAGCAGCCCCACAGAGAGAGGTCTGGGAGTTCTGGTCAACGGCAAGCTGAACATGAACCAGCAGTGTGCCCTGGCAGCCAAGAGGGCCAACCGGGTCCTGGGGTGCATCAAGCACTGCATTGCTAGCCGGTCGAGGGAGGTGACTGTCCCGCTCTACTCCGCACTGGTGTGGCCTCATCTTGAGTACTGCGTGCAGTTTGGGGCGCCACAGTACAAAAAGGATGTGAAGCTACTAGAGAGTGTCCAGAGGAGAGCCACAAGTTGGTGAAGAGTTTAGAGGGGAAGCCATATGAGGAGCAGCTAAAGCCACTTGTTTCTTTCAGCCTGGAGAAGGTGAGACTGAGGAGAGACCTCATCGCGGTCTATAGCTTCCTCACAAGGGGAAGAGGAGGGGCAGGTGCTGATCTCTTCTCACTGGCGACCAACGACAGGACCCAAGGGAATGGCAGGAAGATATGCCAGGGGAGGTTTAGGCTCAATATCAGGAAAAGGTTCCTCACCCAGAGGGTGGTGGAGCACTGGAACAGGCTCCCCAGGGAGGCAGTCACAGTGCCAAGCCTGACAACATTCAAGAGGCATTTGGACAATGGTCTCAGACACATAGTGTGAATTCTGAGGTTGTCCTACGCAGGGACAGGAGTTGGACTCAATGATCCTTGTGGGTCCCTTCCAACTCAGGACATTCTATGATTCTATGAAAATTAAATACTATTTGTTCTTAATATGCTTTCAGTCTTAACATCTACAGAAAAGTAGTTCTAAATACTCCTGCTATGGCTTAAGTTTGCCAGCCTACCATACAGTAATAAAAAACTGCTGCTGTAATCTGGATGTCTGCAGGCTGCAAGGCAACCAGTGTTTATGGGCTGTTCCATAACTCCTCTTGAGAAATTTAACAAGAAGCCATACTCACCCATTTGCCAGATTTGTGGCTTCTCTCATCTGGGCTATTAACCTGTTTACAAGATCTGCCTTTCTCTGGTTATAAACACTCACAGATTGCTGAACTTGCAGTGGAACCATCTTCTCAAACAGGTCTGCAATTAAAGTAGTATAAATTACTCAAGTTGCACTGTGAAGGTAAAAGGACACAAACATCTTCACAGCCCTTTCGTACAGGTTGTACTACAGAGACTGATCTAAACAGTTTAAGATACTCTCCCCCACTCCCAAAAATGTCCTAAAAAAAAAATTCTATTTCTACAGGTCTTTAGATTTCAGTTTTTAAGACTGAAATTGAGTTAGAAGTAATTTAAAGGGATTATATTTAAAACAATTGTAGGATTACGAATCAGATTTTGCTTAAGGCTTCATTTCTAATTTTGCTTCTGTTAAGGAAGAAAATGAGAAAGGGAAGAGAGGATAATTTTTCAGAACTCCCCTGTACAGCCAAACAAACTGAAATTTTTCAGCTTTATGGAAAGCCAGGAACTACGTTACTTAAGATTGTACAATCTGATACCTTTCCTTTATGTTAGTGTTCCTTCTGAAATTAAAAAGGTTAGTTTAATATAGAAAATACAGTTCCTGAGAAAATCTTTAAGAGAAGGGCACATCGCAGATAATGATTTTCAACCTGTGGTTTATTCTTGCAGTACTTTTTATCATCAAGTAGCAAAACTACAAACTGGAAAAGACAAATGGCACCTTCAAAAACACTGCTGTACACTTGACACAATTCAAAAGTAAATGTTTACTTTTTCATGGTACAAATGAACTTTGGTGGCCATATGTTTCACAAGGTAAAAATTACCCTGTGCACTCCAGACACTTCGCTTACCAGTGAATTTCTGACTGAGGGGAACAACAACTGGAGTAGACTTCACAAGACTGGCTTTTCCAATGGACTCCAAATCTTTCAAGTCAGGAACCCGGTCATGGTAAATGAAGTCATTATCTTTTTTGGCAGCTGTAAGTGCACGGTTGATTTTGTCAACCAGATCTTTAACATTTATATATTCATCATAACGAGATGCCACTGTTTTCACCAAGTCTGCTGCATGCTAAAAAAAAATACAGTTAAAATTAAAATAATAACTTTTCTTTCTGCCTTTCATATATACTTAGGAAAGCAGATGAGCTTCCTAGTTCACCAAGTAACTACTGCCAAAGCATATGATCAATTATGATCAATATTATTATTTCCTTAAGAAAATATTCTCTCCTCTTATGTANACCCAAAACAGTAACCAAGTTAATATCTTGCAATAGTCTCACTATTGCACTATCACTCCCCAAAATCCAAAAGAAGTCATCACAACTTAGAGGCAGTAACACTTCAAACACCCATTCACACACACAAAAAAAAGAAAGAAAGAAAACAGAGAGCACCACCATGTCATTTTCATGTTGTTTCATGAAACCCACAGCTTGGTTTTGCAGCTACTGCAAACTGTTTCTCAAACCTTGCTTACTTGCTCACGTTCATGAAGTAAGAGACCAGAGTCCTGCTTTTCACATCTGCCACTAACACCCATCTAAGCTTGAGCTCAGAAGCTACAGAAGTTATGCTGGAATCCCACTGCAAATTAAAATAAAATACAAGGTCTGCTGTCTCTTCACTTCTGCCTGCTCAGCCTAGATGTAACCCTGAGGTATCTGGTTTTCCTACATCCAATTTACTGCAGGAGAGATGCAAGACAAAACATTGTCCTTTCATTGTATCTGTTCAATCCTCATCACATTTGTGTTGTGAATGTGTAAGACAAAATACTAAGAAGCAGTGTCAGTTGACGTTTACATAAACTCACGACAACTCAAAAACTCAAAGTTCTTGGGATTGTGAAGTGGAACCTGAGCTACATTAGAAGTGAACTATATTTGAAATTCGCTGAGATTTTTTGCCACTTTCCATTGTGCCATAAATCACACAACAGTAATTTTGGTTTGATACAATACTACAGTCTAACTGGCATTTGCCAGAAACAGAAAATGAGAGGAGAAGAAACAGAGGTGTGCATATATACTTTAATTTGGAATAATTTACATTAATCTTCCCCCTCCAATTTAACCCATCTTTGCTCTAGCTTTTAAAAAGGGTAATTAAAAGAGAGTATTACTTTATAGCAACTGAATTTTTCAAAAACTCATCAAAAAGGATACTAAACCTCTAATTTAGATTGATTATGGAAGCAGTATTTTAATAACTATGGAGAACAGGATCTAAGTTTCATCTTCATAAACGTATTAAATAAGATGACACAGGATTTTAACTTCTGACTACGTGCTGTTCATGAAGCAGTGCTAAAATAAGTAACAATGGAGTATTTCACCTCAGGCTTCACTAAAATAAATAAATAAATAAACCATCAACGACTCAGCATGAAGGGATGCTTCCTGTAGCACTACATGAAGAAAAATCATGGACACAAGCTAATTTACTATACAATTTAATGATAAGAATTTTGATATCGCCAGACCTGTCAAGGGTGAGCACTGGGAAAAAAAAGCGACATTAATATTCTATTCCAGTAGAGTCCCAGAAAAAGGAGGTCTGCTAGGCAGATTTGAAACTCAAGAATAAACAACAGATACACCTTCATCCATCACCTCATAATGTAGTCATAATGTAACAACTTGGTATTTAAAAGTTCATATAGGCACTTCACTGTCATGCAAGCATACCAAAAAAAAGTTTCAAGCTCCATCCCACACCAAGTCAATAAATGCATAATGGTAACTTTCAAAATGTCAACATGATAGTATTATATAAGTCTCTCAACCCTCCTGCATATCAAGAAATAGATATTGCACACAGATGCTACAAAGTCAGTCAAAGCGGCCCTTTATTCCTGCCCCCGGCTCCCCCCGCGCCGCCAAGGACCAGGGGACTTGAAGAAAGGAGTTATTTCTAGCCATTTTTTTCCCTACTGTACTCAAAACATAAGACCTTACTCACTACAACATCTATATTTATGTCCCTCTAGAAACGAGATGTAGAGGCAAAAAACTATAAAGACTAAAAATACAACTGTTTGTACGTTTTTCTAAAATGATTCAGATTTCAATCAGGATTGCAGGAAAGGAGTTAGGTATAGATCAGGCAGAATTTTAATGTTTTGGGGATTTTTTAATAATATTGCTTTGGAAAATTTATTAACAAATCTGTTATATTAGCTATACTGAGATAAGAAGCCTATGCAAATGTAAAGATACAGGCTTAAGATGTCAAGCAGTATCAAACTGCCCAAAACTCATTAAAATACATCTTTATAAAAGCTAGAGAGATATATCTCATCTTTGCAGCTGCTAATAATTTGATTCATGTGATAAACATGCTCTGCAATTTTTGAATACATTTCATTCTTAGTTATTTGAATTTCAGAACTCTGAGCTAGCTTTTCAGGATTTAAAGTTTTCCCATATTTTTCAGAGAAGAAAAAAAGTTACCCACCTGTAACCTCCCAATCTCTTCACCAAATTTCTTCTGCTGTTTTGCCAGAATAGATTGATGATATTCTGCATTGGCCTGCATAATGCAGTGCTTTGCAGCCAGAACAGGAAACACCTCCTGGAAATAAAAATACTGACCAGGGGAAAGTCCAACCACATTAACCACAGACAACATGGGATGCAGGAAGAAAAAGGAAGAAGAAAAGGAAATTAGAATCACCCAATTAATGGTTTAGATAGGTTCAAACATTAGAGGTAAATGTCAGAGACCACGTGACTTTGCATGGATTGAATCCAGTCTTTTTTTTTTTTTAATCTGTTGTTGCAAAATTCTTAGAGTCTGTTATTTTAAATGAACTACAATTTAAATTCAAGCCATGAAGTCGCAACATTTACTTCAAAGATTAGAAAAGCATGCATATANGAAAGCAAAGAACAAATAAAGAGGACCAATAACTATTGACATGGAAAGTAATTTAAAAGTCATTTTCAGACATTTCTATAAATGCACTTATCTTTGCGGGAGTACCAACCAAGACATGAAGAAAACATTATGCTGCAGCCCACAGTACAGGCATGGTCTTTGATCAAGGATTTGGCTTTACTGTTTTATTTCTTAAACCAAGGAGCACTGGAAAACCAGAGTGATGTTTTAAAGACCTCAGTTTAAAGACCTGCTTCTTCAGATTTGTGCAGACTTGCTGCGCCCCCCGATATATGAAAAGAAAAAAAAAAAAAAAAAAAGAGGGAAAATTTGGAAAACAATAAGCTGTCTGGGAGGCCTTGCAACTGGAGTCTGTCACATCAAGTCCACATCTACTTCACACTCCCAAACATGTAACTGTTCTCAGAGCCGGGGTTAACTCATGGAACCAGCAAACCTTATCATGTTCTTTCAAATAATCAATTGACAGATTACTGTGCAACTGGAACATGGAGCACATCTATGGCTTAGAAAGGTCCACAACAACAAAAGACAAAGCAATAGCTTTATTATACCTCATTGTCTCTCAGAAATCAATCATAAACATAATATCTAAGTGAGAAATTGGCCCAATCTGTAAAATGCTACAGAATGCGTGAGAGGAAATATGTGCATATATAAAAGAATCTTTCAATGTGCAGCCAAGAAAGACATAAATTGAACTTTGAAAAACATTTTTTTCAAAAATATATCTAAGTCATCACTGACTGGCCTACAAAGGCATTTGTGTAATTTATTTTTTAAGAATAAAAATGCATGCTTTTACGTTAGTACAGTAGCCCTTACCCATACAGTTCCTATCATTACCAAGATTCTATTCTGCATTAGAAACCAGAGGGGAAAAAAAAATTACCTGATTTTTTTCCCCCCCGAGGGAATAAAAGCGCCTTTAGCAAATAATTTGGCAATTAGTTGACTAAGATTGCATATTAAGTTATAGGACCAGACATCAATCACTTCCGTTTATCACTGCTAAAAATATTTTAGTAAGTTTTCTAGTGTATTTTTAGTAAATCTAGTATATTTCACATTTTATTTGTAACAATAAAGACCACTGCAAGCTGGAATAGTTAGAGTTTTGAAACTATTGATGAATAAAAAATAACTGCAAATTAGCAACACGGGATGCTTCCCAGGGATATTCACAAAAAAGCACCATGGAAGACAATCTCCTACTTAGCTAAATTTCAAGAGTCCAACAATATCAAAAGTAAGTAAGTAAGTCTTATCCAACTTTTACATTTATACCACTGCATAAAAGGTTTTCTACTATTTTATGATTTGAACATAATTGATCCATTTGATACACTGAAAACCTGCTCATTTTTAAAGTACTTGTTATACAGTATATATTAAAAGAGCACAAAAAAAGATCCTTCTGCATCTTCCAAAACCAGCAGCACTCAAATGAACAGTCAAGACTGAATTGAGATAATTTACAAGTATCAAGATTGTTTTGGGGTGGAGGAAGAGAAGGCAGCAGGTACAAGGACAGAGGACACACACTGACTTCCAGTCATGTTTTTCATTAACAGGTAACTGAACAGTACCACTGTATTCATGCTGTCAGCATGAGAGCAAGTTTGACATGAAAACATTGAGACTAGAAGCCAATTAAGCCCCATTAGAAAATGTTAGTTTGAAAAAGATTTAGTAAGGCATTAAGTGCTAAGAAGGCATCCCTAAATCCTATTATAAACATTTCAAGTTCACTTTAAATTAAATGTGTTGCAAATAAACACACTTCATGTAATAAGATTTTACTTATTAAAAAAAAAAACCCACAAAAAACAAAAACTCCAAAACAACCACACTATCTTTTGCCTCCTAGATTCTTCACTGTTTTTCAAATTACAAGTTCATTTCCCTTAAATGTAGCAATACATCAGCTTTTCCTGAGGATACATTTTAAGTGTATGTCATCAAGTACATTGTAAACAATAACAGCTATTCACAGTAACAGTAGGTCCCAGATTATTTCCATGAGAGTTACTAACCTTGGGCAAAGTATCTTTGTATTGACATTGTTTGTAAGCATCACCATAGTAATCTGCAGCTTGATTAGCTAGTTTAGCTATGATACCATCTTTCATTTTATCTGGGGGAACAGGGAGAAAAAACAAAGAACAATAATGATTATCGCCAGTTTTTACAAGTGAACAGGTAAATTACTTCATCTTCAAACAGCAACAACTGCATTCTAAGGGTATGGCTTTACATTATAGCTCAAAAGTAGGATCCCATTCTTCTCTCTTGACATCCAGCAGCAGTTTCCAGATTTTCTACTTCAGTCATGATGCTGGGGGTTCAGTCAGTTGTACAAGAAATCTTTCAGCAGCTGCTGGCATTTACGCAGGATTAAAGATGATGCTTTACCTCAGACCAATGGCAAGCTGCCAATAAAAGCCACAGTCCCCCTCCAATTCTGGCAGCTTGTTCCCAGCCCTTCCCTTGTGCCAGCACAAGCATTTGTGCAGCCATAGTTAAAGAATTTAGCTGAAATCTAGTTAGCAAAAAAATAGTTAATTTTCAGCAGGATCTGTTCTCTAACTCAACTCCATGTCAGGACTCTAAAAAATTTGCAGAAGTGCAACAGAAGTGAAAGGACTGGTCCTTTCCATGGCAGTCCACACCACTGTTAGCTTACAGTGAGTATAGAAACACCATTCCTAGACATAAATAACCACATTTCCTCCAAGCGGTATCCACTACTTCATACCAGAGCCGCATGTGCCTCGCAGCAGCTGTATTCCCTGCCTCACATCCTCACCCTGTTCCTGAAGCCAAAAACTGTTCAAATGGCAACACACTGCATCTATCTTTATCTCCTTTTATAATCACCTCTGGCCCGCACTAGCAATTCAGCCTTCCAAGAGAAGGCAGGCAATCAATGCAAACATTGGCCATCCACCCTATATAGCTGCTGCCCTTACAAACAAGTATCCTCTGACTCAGGTGATTTTTACGTACTGCCAGATGGATAAGCATGAGTGGGGGTATGGGGAGATTAGGAAGTCTGCAGAGTATGCTTAATTGCCAAAATTAAGCCAAAAGAATTCCCAAGTGGGCTGCTCATTCCAGCATATTCACACATCTATCTACAACACTTCAGGCATGAGCTATGATGTAATATATTTACCTTCTATGAGGTAAATGCCTTTAAGCTATGCCAGAAAGATCTTTTCACTGTGGAACAGGATTTAGATGACAGAGAGAAAGGAGCTTATGAGATCTAGCAACTTACTACTTTGCTAAAATGTTTCTGTCCAGTGCACTAAATAGTTAATAAAACCAAAACAAATAAAATCTAAATAGACTGTCCTTCTAGCCCCACCTAGTGTCTGGTACTTGCGTATTCCTTCATAGAGCTTGAGCTCTAAGGAAAGAAAAAAATATTGGCATATTAACTACATTTCCATTAACAAAGGAAACGTTAGAGGAGACTCATTTGTCCATGCAGACAGCTCGGAATAGATCTTTCACCATCAGAAGCTTTAGTTTTTACTCCCATATTTTTAAAATGTTGCAGTTACAATGCAAACCTTGAGATGGAATAGCAAACACATGCAGACTTAAAGACACTTAAAGAAAACATTAAGGCAGGCTCAGGAATTAAAGAGCTGATCTGTAGTTAGGCAGTGGAGTTTAGATTTGACTGACCAATTTGTTTTCTCCCCAAACACTTCCGCTTTCTTTCAACTTGTGAATAAACTCAGTTTTATCAGAAATAGCAGCTTACCAGCTGGTAAGCTGCTAAATGGACTGTCTCACACGAAAGACAAAACAGAAAATTTTAAGTAAGGTAAATAGTCAATGCAGCAAGAAGCTAAATTTGAGTTTTGAGATCAAATTTTGAAGCATTTCGATTTGAAAAATAGGTTTCTGAAGTTAATCATGTTGTCAAACATAATTCTTCATAAAATGTCTTTCCTGCCAGGGAAAGGAACCTCTCTATATCTGGCAAAATCTAGAGCCTCCATAGTCAGATGATTATTAACCTTACTGTCCTTCTAACACCGGCAGACTTGTGGTCTTGGGAGTAGTCACAAAAATCTTCAGTTCACTGGGCACTTCTAGGTTTTGGATCTCCCTTGCTTTATCTGTTTCAGGTTTTGAATAAGAAGAAATCAAGAAGGTGACAGAAAGATCTATCTCCCATGCAAAATGAGGTAAAGTGTCTGCTCCTGCTTTGAAGAAAAGTTTCAGGCATTTGTTATACAAATTTATTTCAAAGCAATGTCCAAATAGCCAGAGACTAAAACACTGCTACCAGCATGATAGAGAACATAAATTATGTTTATCAGTTGGCTGAAGGACAATAGTTTCTCACTGAGATTCTCCTGAAAGCAGTAAGGCTACAAGACTTTTCAGGGATCTTCCCTGTGAAGAGAAGAAACATCCCAGTTAAGATAATCCCTGTCTTCCCCCACTGTATTCCAAACAACGTGGGGAGAGAGAGGAGTTAGTGGGCAATCACATGACCTCTATGTCCTTAGTTCTACTTTTAAATATCTGTAATTTCTAGATGCACAACTTCTTGTAAATACAGAGAGAAGAGCAGAACAGCAGAGAGTAAGAGATCTTGTACCAAAGATAGTACTGTTCCACAGGAAAATTCTTTGAAGTGTATGTTCTTTAATAGTTGTACTAAAATATGCAGCCTCTGAATCAGTATTTCACAATCAGCCTTTAACAGGTAGGGACATAATTCTTTGTTCTACCTGCAGAATTTCAATTTCCGAGATAAACAGGGCATTCTCAAAGTTAGACTGGGTCAAAGAGTTCATCTCTTAAAAATAGGAGCGATCAAACAATTTGTTTTGCCTAAACTCTTAGGAAATTTCCTTTGTTTCCTAGCACAGTCGTATCTTTCTTGCTAAATTCTCATTAAATCATTCCCCAGATAGAGGAGGAGGGGAGTAGTGGTAAAACCCCGTTTCTAGTACTCTCAGTTCTTTTAGAGAATGTCTTTAGTTCTCAAGGGGGAAAAGGAAAAAAATATAAACCAGCAAAATCCTTTGTAAAGATGAAGACTAATGGTTTTGGACATAAAAAGAAAAGAAATGCAAATGGGACAACTGCATTGTCAGGTGAACCTCCGACAAATTCTTAAGTGGCATCTGTAGTTTGTGTTTAATGACTTTCCACAGGGGGGGGAACCAGTAAAAACTTCTGAAAGGCCCTTTACAAGCTCTTAGTAAAATTTAAAACACTTGTAAATTTTTGTGAAAGTTGTAATGAGCACATAAATATACAAGCCAAAAATTAAGATATACCTCTTGTAGCTTTCAAAAAAAAGACTTCTTGGGCTTGAGCCAACATAATAAGACTGAGTGTTCCAGCTGTGTCTGGAGAGATGTCCACTGTAGGTTCTCGATTCAAGGCTGACAAAACTGTGTCTTTAATGTGTTGGAAAGCACCACTTGCAAACTAAGTAAAACAAAATAATATATTATCATTCATGTTTCCAGACTTTTTTCTCATACAAATATAATACATACAACAATTTCAAAAAAAATAGAGCTTTTTTGGTATATGGTCTCCCATTTATTGTTCAGCCACCAAAACCAATTCCTTGTGACTTCTTGTTCTTGAAGCCACTTACACAGAGACATTTATCAAGGCAGATTATAATTAGAGGTATATTGGCTACACCTAACAGCATAAGAACACGGAAAATTTAGTGCATTCCTGCCCTGGTTTTGGCTGGGATAGAGTTAATTTTCTCCCTNGGGGATGGGGGGGCCAGGGCCGGGGGGGGGACACAACTGCTGCTCAGGAACAGGCTGAGCATTGGTCAGTGGGTGGTGAGCAACTGCATTGTGCATCACTTATTTTGTATATTCTATAATTATTACTATTATTTTTTTCCCTTCCTTTTCTGTCCTATTAAACTGTCTTTATCTCAATCCATGAATTTTTTTTTTCCCCCCCGATTCTCTCCCCCATCCCACTGGGGTGGGAGAGTGAGCAAACGGCTGTGTGGTGTTTAGCTGCCTGCCGGGTTAAGCCACAACAATTCCACAAAGAAGAAACAGAGACATTATTACTGTATAACTTGTTAAAACTAAAATTTGTACTAGCTAAAATTATTAAATCTTAAGCTGAAGGTTATTAGTTACCAACACACTTGGGGGAAGGAGTATGGGGAACTGTATGGAATTAAATCCTTCAAAGCTGGTAAATAAATATAAGCCAAGACCAGGTACTTAGCCAATCCACCTTTGCAATTAAGATGGGGAAAATACGTGTGTATATATATTTATGTATGTGTATATATAGCTTTAAAATTGAGAGATACTTATTTGATGTTCTAAAATTAATAATTCTGAATTCCTAAGCATAAGCAGGGAGCCTCTGTACCTGATAGTGCTTAGCTGCAGCTTTCAATCCTTCATCGTTATCTAGATTCTGTTCTGCTGCAATCTGGCTTGCCAATGCTCCACAGTTGAACAAAACACAGGTCTTCTCATACCCCAAACTTGCCAGAGCTGCAATCAAGACAGTCAGTTACCCATACTGTTAAGAAAATAAACTTCAGTCCTCTAGCATCCTACAGATGAGGCCAACACAACTAACATCTGTACTTAAAGATATCAACAGTTTCAAGCCAAAAGAAAAAAAAAAAACCACCAAACCCCAAAAAACCATCATACTGAACTTTTAAAATCAAAGTCAT
Source organism: Fregata magnificens (assembly GCA_013389945.1). Lineage (NCBI taxonomy): Eukaryota > Metazoa > Chordata > Aves > Suliformes > Fregatidae > Fregata > Fregata magnificens. The sequence goes on along the minus strand of WAAD01040448.1, from coordinate 108,576 downwards.
CTTCATTCTGAAGGCTTTACATAGCCTAATTTAGTACTTCCACAAAATGTTTCGACATGAAGAAATATACAGAGTGGCATAAGGCATAAAAGCAGTAGTATGAAAATCTACACAATACACAAAATAATTTGAAAGGCATTCTAACTAGAGTGCAGCTTCTTGGCTCCTGAAGATACAGAAACACACGCATTACTGAAGTATAATCTGAAATATGAACTTCCATGCATTAATGACTTTGCAATAACTGCCCAATTACGTGTTCTTACTGTGTCTTCAATGCCAGATTAACTACCCTTCTCTCATTGAGGCCAAAGATTTTTACATGCTCTGTCCTCCTATCTATTGAAATGCACGGAATTTTTCACCTCTCAAAGCTATTGTTTCAGACTGAAAATGCTGACAAATATCTTTGTTATACATGTACTGAAACAGCTAAGGATTTACTTAATTAAAAATTATGCTCACTAGACAGCAGTGTGGCCTGTCCAGACTCAACTCCTGTAGTACTTCATAGTCCCAGAGGATGGAGCCCACACTTCTAGAAACACTAATATCTGAACAGGAACCATTTTGAATCTATTAACTGCTTTCAAAAGGTTATTAGCTATATGCAAGTGCTGGAAAAATCTAAAGACTGCAAATATTAGTTTCCTACTCCTGTTAAAAAGTATCTAGACACTCCTTTTGGAGAATACAGAAAACTCAACTAGTGAATTTTCAATTTCACAAACCCAGGTACAACTCCTAAATTATCCTTAAAACATGAAGGTACTGAAGAGGCACATTTGTTTCATTTCATTAACATCCAGCCTCCTTATACAGCTACATATTTACCTAACATATCTCTGAAGTTTCTATGTTAGCACTCCCCGACCTGCACTAAGTTTTCAGACAAGCAGCCACAAATGTCATGCCATTTTTCCCATTTTGTTTCCCTGAGTTTCACTGTATTTCATCAAGATAAGTCATTTATCTAGATAATCTCTCTTCTGTAGTTTATTTTCCAGAATTTTTCTAAAAAGGAGATCTTGTACAACTTACACATCATTCAAAAGACTAAAACAAACACAAGAATGGAAAGAAAATATGGCTAAAGTTTCTGAAGTGCAAAATTACTTTATATGCAGAATTACTTTATACGCTGGACTGCATCTCAAGTGTGATTTACTGCAGTGAGAACAGCTGTTTAGCAATATAGATTTTCCTCAGACTCATCTGTTTATAGCTCTACCTATAAACTTAAGCCAACATATTTCAGATTACATGGCATGCCATGAAGAGGGTCACTTTTCAAGCAGCCACAGTATCTGTCAGCTATCCCTGTGATACAGACCTGGGATTCAGGGGAAGATGGAAAGAAACCAGTTTGTGACCACAGCAAGAGCCAGAACTCTCAAGTCACACCCCTGCATCTTGGCCCCATGAAAGTCAAAGGAGTTTTACATTGAATTTCCATCTGGAGACAGGATCACCTCCTCTTAGAAGTCAACAGAAATTTTGTTCCCTCAGTAACTGAAAACTTTGCTTTACACTGAGAAACCCCACTGCTAATTCTGATCTGAAATAAAGTGATACACACATGCTATAGTTAATCTGGAGAGCAGCATCTGGATAATCTGTGATACAGCACTGTAAACATATATGCTAAAAGACTCCTTTTGTTAATTTCTTTCCACTAAGATCTGCTTTAAAGTTTCAAAATAAAATTTATTCCATTGCTTGTCAACTGAGCATTACTCACATCTCAGTTAAGAATTTCTTTGACATTTCACATGGACTGTTGCGTAAATCTCTGGCCATCTGCCTCACAGAGTATTTAGAATAATATATAATTAACCTGCAGACAAGCAAGCTTTCTCAAGCTGCTGTAACATCACATTTATTCAAATTCTCAGGGTAATCATCAACATTATGATTACTGATTCTTTTTCTCACAATTATGATAGATCTCTGGCGATTCACAGACTATGTTTAAGTCATAATTAAATATTCTGAACTTTACTATGAAACTGGTTCAATCATCATGAAATGCTAGCCCCAAAGACGACGGAACCAACCAAGTTCTGAGAAAAAACACAGCATCTTCAGGAAGGTCTCCCAATTATCCAGAAGGACTTCTTAGAACAGTTAGAAAATAAAGCAAAGAAAGGTGTGCACCACCTGCTTACGCATGGGAATGCGGTGTATTGTTACACTTCCAGTTCAAACAAGCACAGCTTTAGCACATGTATTCAGAACATGGAAAACTGCGAAGACTTTCAGCAGTTGCTAACAGAGAACTATATAAAGGACACAAAAACTTTAAAAAAACCTAAAAAGAGAATAAGTAACATTTTTTCAGGCTTTATCTGGAGCTTCAAAATTGCAGTGGTCATCTTGCAATGCTAGTCACGATGAACACTTAGGTATAAATAGAAACAGTAAAGAACGATGACACAACTGAACAGCTCCTCACTTAAAAGGATTTAGTCTTAGTTTCTCTATTGGCAAGCATTCCAAATCCATTTAATGATCCTCAATTTGCAGTGCAGAATTGTCCCCGTATGACTAAAACGAATCATAGACTCAAACTCCTTATGTTTGCAGGAAACAAATACAATTTTTTTTCTTTCCACGTATTCAAACCTGTACGAAAATATTTTAAAAAGATGTGATAGGAGAATCATTTCAGGGTATGGGCAGATCCTTCTATTCTCTTGAACAACGTGTGGTATCAGACTAGGTTACTGAAGCCAGCTACCATCACTCCCCTTCTTCTGGAGGGATCTCGCTCACTAACAAGCACATCTCATGAGGATCTTATTCATTTAGAACAGTAAGAGCTGGATTACCAAAAACCTACTACTGAAACTTAACGTTAAGTTGAACAATTTTGATTAATGTCAGCTGGGGTTGCTCCCAGAAAAAGTCTGAGGTGCAGACAGCACAAGTATTATCAGACTGCACAGCTATTCGTGCCTCTGGAAAACTAATATTAAACCCCAATTTTATAGAAATACTTTGCATGGTGCCCATTTATTCACTACCAATGTTGGAAGTGATTAATCTGTTGCCAATATAGTTGAACTCATTTGAAAGCTATGTTGAGAATAGTAGAAATACTATTAACAATTCAGCTATATAAAAATATTCTCAAAATTTAATACCGTTAATACTTGCACTTTCGGTACGTTCACATACCCAATTTGGCAGATCCTCCAAAAAGCGATCCTTTATCAAAAGCATCTTTCCATGTAAATGTTACACAGACCTGAAAGTTGTGAAAAAGAAAGATCTTTATCTCTAAAATTAAATATGACTTCTTCAGAAAATATCCCAAATTCACATATTTGTCCTTTTATATTCTAATTGCATAAAACATTTAATTAACTTTAACATTACAAACATTCTGGAAGTTTCAGGAAATCATCAGGAGTTATTTAAAAAAAATTTATTCTACCTTTTTGCCTTCCTGTTAGTTTGTTCAAAACATTTCAAGCAGACAAGAGAGAAATTCTCAAATGAATCTTTCAGCTCTGCTCATATTCTGAGTGATAGATAAATTTATTTCCAAACCAAGATATTCATCTCCCAAGAAGTCTGACAGTCAGGTAGAGTCACAGTTAAAGGAAACCACCCAACCAAGCAGTTTCCACTGTTCCTTTTTTTTTACTAGCATAATTGGAACTGTCTTGTAATACCAAAATTCACTCATTTTTATGAGTGAATTCAATAGCAGCATTATTAGGAAATGCACTCAGGAAAGAGAATGCAGGTAAAAACAGTGTGTTTTATATTATACTTCCAGCATATATTTCATAGACAATGCAAACACTTCACAGAATCTGCTTTGAAATTCCACAATTTGATTCCTTATTCAGCTGATCAAACTAGTTGTAGGCAACTGGTATCAGACCAGAAAAGAAGCAAAATTCCTCATTTTAAAGCGGTTGTGGAGAGTAACTTAGGAAACAGCACAGTACTCTTTCATAATGTATTTTCCTCTAGCAGCAATGCTAGTTCAGGAAGTTCTGGTACCCAGCTGTTCATTGCTGCTTCCACTGATGACTACTTCCCTTTGATGGAACAGTTTACAGATCTGCAGAACTTGCTCCTAAAGTTTTCCAGTTTTCCACGTCTCAGGGTTTGCAGATCACCGTATCAAAACCTTTGCACGCTAAAAACCAAAGTGCAGTTCTTGGCTACAAGTGAATGCAGCTACATGCGAAACTCAAATCAGTTTGAACTGCATTAAAACTATTCCCTTACTTGTAATCTGTAAGCCTGAAAGAAACCGTTTCTTTTAATCATAACATTACCATTTAAATACTATTTGATCTGGAAAGAAATGGAAATTCTGTCCTATTTGTAAACACATCCAAAGAAAATCTACATCTTTTTCCACCAAAATACAGAAGTCTAAAGATCTATTCCAGTCTCCACCTGAGGAAGACTTCAATAGGCAGGAGTTAAGCTGAATTTCTCCTTAGAGACAGGATTCTAAAGAAATATGGTAGGGAAAAAAAAAAAACCACTTAATGAACACCATGTCTATATAAAGGTACGAATGCAGAGGTAGGAATAAAGTGGTAAGCTCTTAAGTGGGCTTATTCTGTTAGCTGTTGTGAATGAAACATCTGTTCTACTTCAAAAACCAAAGATCATATTCCATCCATTACTAACAGTCTTCCCATAGAAATTATGTTTTAAAAAGCCTTTATAACATAGTATGAAATAGTCTTCTTGTAAAAAGGAGAGTTGAAGAGGAATCAGCACAGCACAACTCTTTCTGACCTACACTGCAGTGACCACTAGCCAAAGTCAAAACATTTCTGAATCTGTAAAATGAAGGAAATTATGGCCACTGGAGGTGAAGTTTCAGTATAAACTATACGTGAGCACCAACTAGAAAATAAACAGAGATTAGGAAAATAAGGCTCAAAGAGATTAAAAGCCTTGCCCAAGAGAAGTACTGTTTAGTGGATTAGGTACAGGCTTGGAAGTCATACATCATCAGTGCCATGATTCAGTTTAATGGTTTGATAAGTCTTCTTACCTGATTTTCAGAGAATGGAAACTTTGGTTCAATTGAACACAGCTGATCATAGTATCTACAAAAAAAAAAGGGAAGAAATAGCTATTAGATAAATCAAATTAAGAGTTTTGTTTCTTACACTGACACATAAGGAAAAGGGCGCAAAAATCCCCCACACAAATAAGTTGTGAAGCTCATTTATAACTACGGAGAATTGCAGGACAGACAAAAATTCTGCCTAAAGCGATTTTTTCAGTAGAGGAGAGTTCAATAGGAGGTAGTCTTCCACAGATAATGTGGAAACCCTATCTCAGTCAGAAGTAGAAGAGTATCACAGCCGAAGCTGACTCATTCCACTTTCTGATGGAGGGTAGTTTAGAAAAGAATGTCATGCAAAGGAGTCCCTGTATACATACAGGAAGACAAAGAGTACATTAGACCTTAAGTCATGCTGCAAAAGTAAATTAAATACAGCATTTAACCTATTAACAAGCCACACTGCACTCTCTTGATCTGAACACTATATCCCACTCCCCCACAATTTCTGACTCATCTGTTTAAACCTCAGTGTCTTTGAAGTAGATGCCATTTGCCTTGCACAGTATCAACTGGAGAGCCTAATCCTTGATAAAATTCTTTAGTTGTAAGCTTAGTTTTCATTAGAGTATATCGTAACAGTCACAGTGAATTAAAACCAGAAGTTTCTCTGTGCCAATATTTTGTCTACTCACAGTGGGGAAAGAATGCCAGAAAGATAATATAGCAAGTATAGCATAGTCCCTCATGCAATCTATCCAGACAACAGTTAGCAATTCAAAGTTTTCCTGAGTTGTACCCTACACCTGCACCACTTGTTAAACATGACAGGCTGGATGCAGAACAGAAAACCTTTAAACTGCCAACTGCTGAGAACACATAACATATGAAGCCTGTTTCCTATGTTCTTCCTGTAGCACTTGCCATATGGGCGTACACCCAACATTATACTGGTCAAATTCTTTTTTTAACAATTTATATTCCCAATATACAAAACACCTTGTAGTAATGAGTTTCACAGTCTGTGAAAGAGGGTTAACATTGTTCCCGTTTCCTTACATTATTAAATATTAATCACTGTTGATCTAGACATGAAGCAGATGTACAGGGCCTATGTTTTGCAGGAAATAAATGTTTGTTTAAAAATTCAAGCATTTTTAAAAGTCATATACAACAATAAAAATAGTGTTGGCATATTCTTCAGTGAATTATATCTGCCAATGTATATAATACTACAGGTTTCTTGCTTCAACGGAGCCACTGCAATTTAAGACACAATATCCTAAGCCATATCAGAAACTACAATGATCTGCAACAGCTACCCAGCAGGACTTCCACTAATAATAGAGTTGAAAGAAATTGCTCCCAAAGTAAAAAGTCTGCAGATGTTTACTGTGACAGCAGTTTAATCAAGATTAATTCTTACTTTTAACAACTTACCAAGTATGTGAAAGGTCTAGTTAAAAACACTACAAAAAACAAACCTTAATGTGGATTTTAAAGCTAATGACAGTTTTTCTCACTGTCTACACAAATCTATGAATCTGTATTCTACCTTGCCATACTTCGGAATTAAGGTTGCTAGTACAAGAGCAGCCATTACGAAATCAGATTTCAAATATACCTCCACTGAGAGACTGAACTTTATAAATCAAAGGCATTTTTCAGAAAGAACTAAAATATTGGCAATAACAGTCTGACAATTTTAAACTATGTGACAGTACAGTAACTAGTATCTTCCAACATTTGTGAAGCTAGCACATGAAAGGTACTGGCCTTAAAAGAATATGTATTTATTTTTTGTAAAAGATTTTCATTTGTCTGTTTTCATCTTTCATTTTTATGGTCATACCTTGAAAGCATGTACCACTTGAAATGAAGTAATAGTTAAATATAATTTAGTTACAATTTTTAAGTGACCTTACATCCAAGGCTTGATCTATAAAAATCGTACAGAACAGCATCCCTTTTGTAGTTAAAGAAATTCAGCTTTGCATGTTGATGCTCTCTCATCGGTTTAAGTTTAGTCTGATTTATCACACCATCACACTTCCCCCCCCATTTCCTAACCTAATCGGTTTCACTGATACAGATTAACACAAGCAGTACAAAAATTAGTTCAATACTAGCACTGAAGATCACTTCAGCTGATATATTTAAATGGACTTCCTTCATTGCCTTTGGCTGGTCTCAGCACAGTCGTTTTCCCATAGTATCACAAAGACTTTCCATGCTGTCTCCCTCCTGCCTCAATTTAATTTGTTAACCAAAAGCCACCAATAAAGCTGAGCTGTCTTCCCACATTCCACGATTACCCAGTCCTCATCTGCCATGAGGGTAGTCAAGAAGCAAAGCTTGTTAAATGGCCTTGTGAAGTCTGGCCCACCTAAGCATTGGCTGTTTGCAAACAGACTATGCTTTGTATGTCAACAGAACCACAAAGAGAAAGAAAATAAGCCAAGGAGGTGCATGTTTCTCCCAAATATGCACATTGCTGCATTTAACATCAATGAATACAAACAACACAGGGCTTTTTGGTTAGTTTTAAACAAGTTCAGAACTTATGTTACTGTTTTCTTTACTATTTTAAGCATGTGGCGTCATTTCTTTTTATTAAAGGACTTGAAATTCTACTCAAGATCTAAGAGCTCTTTAAAATTCTGTAGACCAAAAAAAAAAAAAAAAAAAAAAAGAAAAAACAACACACCATGTAAAATCATTTAGTTTTGTTTAGCAGTAGCTAAACATATATAAACATAATGATATATATAAACTAAGCATATATAAATAAAATGGTAAATGAAGATGTTAACCACAGAACAGCATTAAACTAGCAACACAAGACAGAAAATAAATATCGAAAGAATGGCCGGATCTGATGCACAAGTCAGTTACACATTGAAGGATGAGGATAAACATAAAAGTGTTATTTAAAACAAAATTTACTAATAGTAATCTAACTATCAAGACACAAAGAACAGAAGTTGCTGGACAACACAGATGAGCATTGTGTGTTTGGCTGCACCAGAGTGATGAACTACAGAAAACCATGCAAACATATCAACTGCCTTGAGTTCCAACTACAGCAACGAAATGGAGGGCAGATGTCAGCAACACAGATCTCATTCTCGAAGTACAGCAATCTTTCACCAAAAACAGGCATTACACACTCCTAAATGGTAGTAAAAATTAGTTATAGCAGTCAAATGAGTTGGAAGTCCAGGTTTAAATTAGAATTTAATTAAAATATATGTACTGCATTAAGAACCTCAAATCCTGTTCCTCCTTCAAAGAATCATAACGAAAAATCTCCTTCAAAAGAACATAAGAGAGACCAAGATCTGCCTTCACTCTTCTAGATAAGAACTGGAGTCCTGAACTCACAGCTGGAAACCAGAACTGCAACTTTCAGCCCCCAGAGAATTTGACCATTCAAAATACAGCCATGCACTCCATTTCCCCCTCCCTTTTTCTTTTTTTAAAAGAACTGCAAGAGTTGTTAGCAAAATTAAACCAATTAAACTTGCACCACTACCCCATCCCTCCAGAAAATGGAAATGAAGTCCAGACTATCTTTAGTATTAAGAGAGGAAGCAAGGAACCCCCTGAAGCTATAATTATACTCAGACGAAAAGAAGGGGGGGAAAAAAAAAAAAAAACACCAAACCCATACAACACATCCAACTAAATCAAATCTGCTATGACAGAATTTAAAGGGAAACATCTGTACCAAGCTCACCTACGTCACCTTCAGAGCACTCATTCTCAGAAAACAAAGAAAGCTTGGAAGCAGGCTGAGGTCTTTCCCAGTTACACTGTGCCTCTTTTCACTGGGTACCTCAAATACTTCTCCAAGGGAAGCATTTGTGTTCATCAGTCGAACAACAGCGCACCATGCACCTTCAAAGCTTTACTGGTCAGTGTTTGCCTAGGAAACAGGGCTGCAACTGAGTTCATTTCTGCCATAAAAGAAAAAATTCTGCAGTAACTACTCAGCAAAACAAGGCTTTAGAACCGTGGGCAAATCCTAGATTAATTAGCAGAAGATTAAGCCCTCATTTCTTAACAGTTAAATGGTCTACAGTGCTCTACTAGGTATTATGGTCTATAAAAAGCCACAAAGAAGTAAGTGTATACAAAGGGTATCCACACTGTAATTAGCTCTTCCAACATTACTTCACTAACAAACCAGTCTTAAACTCCAACTTTAACGAAAATCTTGCTAAAGTTGTTACTTAAACATAAGACTGAGTACAACTCTTAAATAGCAACAGGAAAATACTGAAAAATGAAGAGGGAAGGGAATTTTCAGAGGAAACGCAAGGCACTCAGACACTTGTGCTATTTCAATCATAAGCTCAGCTGGATACTTCTAACTTCTGGGTGTGCAGACAGTCTGACTTTAAGGTAACCGCGCCTTATAGAATATACGTCAGAATATTCTTACAGAATAAGAACAAACTTATTTTCCAGCAACTGTAATGAATATAAATGGTCAGACAGGGACAAACCACTCATAACTTGTTAGAGATAGGGGAAAACATACATCTGATTGTTTTATTTTCTCTGACTTACAGTTAATTCAGACCTTCATCTTATCTCACTTCTACTGTAAAGGGAACAAATATTCTCAAATGATACAATTTAAAACGCAGGTGTTTTATGAGAGGAGCTTCTGTGTAGCAGGGATATCAATTCTTGTTCACACATAAGGTGGCACCAGTACAGAGAGCCACATTCAACACCTCCTGACTATGGCAACAGCACCCGGGCCAGCTGAAGTCACCTGCTGATCACTGACCAGCAGCAAGAGAGAACAGATCACTGCATATGGAATTGAGTCAAAAGGAAAACTGATAATTATGCAATTGCAGGTGGTTTCCCTTCATTATTCAGAGAGAAAACCTGAGGTGAAGTTGCATACTATGGCTTGAATTAATTTAATGACCTACTGGCACTAAAAGAGGGAGGTCCTGCTCAGCCCCTTGGCTTTCAAGCAACACTACTGTTACCCTCTTTTGCGCCAGTCCCAATATTCATCTGACCTTCCACAGAACTCATTCAAGCTGCTCACCTGTCAGAAAGCCACATACACCTTTTGCCTTCCAGAAATGGCGTAAGAGAAGGACAAGAACTGAAGAGAGGGCTTTCTTCTTTTGGCAATGTAGAGCTGTTAGACAGGGTGAAGTTGTATGATGTGGCTGGGCCAAACAGGGATTTCAGAAAGAAACTAATCACAAACCTGATTGGCACCATCAGAGAAGGAAGCTCAATTCCAGCGTTCAAGGGAAGATAATCATATGCTTTTCAATTTGGCTAGCAGATTCCCTCTTTCAGTTCACAGATACTCATTATTTCCCTGACCTTCCAAAGGCATGCACAGTAGCACCTTCAAAAGCATACACAGTAATAAACAGGAATAGAACAGGAAACTACAAAGATACTGTAAGACATGACCAGTACAGTCATAGCTTTTATAGTCCAAACACCCAGTGAAGGGTTGATAAGCTCAAAAACCATCAGTAACTTATTTTACAAATCTTGTCTTCTTTTTAATAAGTCACTTGTTTCTCTTCCATTTCTCTTCATTTTTTTAAGTTTATAAATAAGAAATTCTAGTGAACATCAAGTGTATTTCTACTTGTTCATGATATTACAGAAATGTGTCATGTCTACAAGTATCATTTCTCCCTGTACTAGAAAATCCCTCTACCTTTTTTTCTTCTTTAAAAAAAAATAATATAAACTTGCTGCCACTATATAAAAATTCATATTCTGGTACTACAAATCTTTGATCCCAGCTCTGCAAATAGAAATGTGTACTTAGTATTAACGTAGTGAATGAATCACAGTGAACTCAGTGAGTAGATGAGCTACAAATAAACAGGCTCAAACTATTTCCAACATAGAGAAACAGAACAACACGATTACCACAGGAAGTCAATACTGCAATCCATAAATGTTCTGGAGAGCTAGGAAAGAGCGAGTGCTTTAGTAGATGATGGAGCAGTTAGTCCTAACGCAGGCTTTATGCAGTTTACCGGGCAGAAGGCATAGATTAATCTTTTGCTTATCTAACTTATGATAATTCCAGCACAACGGAGGCACCAGTAAACTTTCTGATAACAAACTCGGCACGTTAAGTAGAAAATAAGGATGTGACTTTGCAAATACATTAAAAAGCTGCTAAACACAAACAACAAAAGGAAAACGTGACAGTAAGGAAAAAAAAACAAAAAACCCACAACAAAACTGAAGAGAAAACTGTCAGCTGTAACAGCAAAGTGTAACACTGAAATAAAAGACACACCTGCTGTCTTCTGAGAAGCAAAACAGTCTGCAATTTCTACCTAGCCCGTGACTGGCGCGTTACAAACACTCGGGAGGGGAAGTTGATCGGGACGAGGCCTGCCCTCTACGCCTCCCCCCCAGCGGGCCGCAGCGCCGGCCCTGCGCTCTCATCATATGCCGCCCAACACCCGAGCCGTGCGGCGAGGCTGGGAGAGCCCGGCATGCTGCAAGACACCCGAGCGCTGGGAGGCCTGCCCCAGACGCAGGCCCGCGGCGGGAAGGCGGGCACGCAACCCACAGGCCGCCGGAGCC
>WAAD01040448.1:73780-96398 GCA_013389945.1 Fregata magnificens | reverse complement strand
GGCGCTGCGCAGCGCTCCGGGCCGGCTGCCCGAGGGGAGACGGTGTACCGCGCTGCTCAACTAACCGCCCCCGGGTGCTGGAAGGTCGGCACAGCCGGCGGGAGCCGGGGGTTTTCACCGAGGGGAGCGGGCCCGGCGGCGGCGCGGGTGGGTGCTGGAGGAGGGCGATGCGGGGCTGGGGGACGTTTGGAGCCCCCGGGGCGGGCAGGGAGCTCGAGTGCGAGAAGCGTTGTTTAGCGAAAGACCTGACCGCGGAGCTCAGCTGTGGTAAGGGAAACTTCGCTGGCCGGTAACGTAAGCTGTGACACGCCGGTAAAAGTAGTGGCTACTAGAAAGTCGGTGAGATGTCAGGCTTGCAACGCTTTAGAGGGGAGCAAAGGGTCCCATACTCAGCCCACCCTGAGGATCGATATTTTAAATAAAGTAAAACGTTACTTCTCCGTAGCAAATGTTGAAACGTCTCTATTGGCAGTAGAAGGCACAGATTCGCGTGTTGCTGTAATTATGGATCTGTCATCCACGTAACATTTGCTTTCTGCTGACTCAGCCCAGCATAGCTCAAATAGGCATAACAGGCAATCTGCAAGGCTGGCTTGTGTGAAGACCGAAAAGGGATATTGAACCCATGTTCTCATTTCTCCCTTCCTTCTGCCACTTGTTCCAGACAGCTAAGGCTGTAAGCCTGCTGTTTTCTTATTATATAAGCCCCGAGGTGATGATACCATAAAAAGGAGTGGTAAAAGTGCTTTTAAAATTATGTGAAAGGGTTTGCTCTCATGTTGTAGCAGACCACGAGTTTTGCTGTAAAGCCGATGATGCCTTCCTAGTGAAACTGTACTATACTAAGTAGAACTATCTTCTTTGTCATCTGATGAACGTCTAAGGTTGTGGCATAAGAGAAAAAGGGTAGAGCCTGGGAAATCAATCTTAACTGCTCCTGTCGCCGCTGGGAGGGGCAGCTCATCCAGTGTTAACCGTCCCTGTATACAATCCAGAGATGCTGTGGCAACAGCAGCCAGGCCTTCGCAGGTACAAGCGTAGGGAAGGAGGCGAAGGAATTGTCCTCCTTCTGCTGCTTCCAATCACCTTCGGTAGGGCCCAAGTGGTTATCCTTCAGAGCCTTGCTGGGTTGCTTCTCTTACAAACCTTTGCTATATTCACAAAAAGTGAATATATATGTTAACAGTTCCTCGGTGCACTCCTGCCTCTCTGCGCTGAGTAAACACCCAGCTCAATTTCTCATAGCTCAATCAAAATCAAGTAGTAGCTGACGTAATTTTACATTAAAAAAAAAAAAAGAGGATTTTTATCATACAATGAATACAGAAAGTAAGCTGTCCTGCCTTACTCATATCTGGGCATGTGAGTTCCTCACTGCTTTTTTTCTTCCCAGGTTTTATTGCCCGCATACATTAATGCCAATGTAAGCGTTTGGTCTCTCAGCCTGAGTCAGCCTTGCACTGACTGCACTTTCCTGTCCCAGTGGAAGCCTCCACCCTCACAAGCTTAGATTCTGATCAGTCTTAAGATACAGTCAGCTGGGCAGTTGCCTCCCTTTGTTTCCAACATCAAGACCTTATGGGGTATAGTTAGCCTACCCATCATTACAAGATACATGGCTGTCTATATATGGAAGATGGAAGCCATCAATACCTTCCAGCATAAGAGTCATAAACACGGAAAGGGTGTGAACAGGGAAGGGCAAAAACTGCAGCTATGAGATCATAGTTCTACTTTGGAGCCATGGTGACCTTTAGATGGCTGTTGCTTAACAAATGCAATGACTGATATTTGCTTTCCTAAAACATCCATCAACACAGCACAGAAATTTCACTTTGTCTTAGAACAAGTTTCCAGAACTTCAAATGTACAGGTGATTTGCTTCTTTCCCACAGATTGCTTAATAAATCAGTACTCCTCTGAAGGCTTTGTTCTGATTATTACAATTATAATATTATAAGCAGTAATGACTTGTCTCCTTGTTACCTCTGACTAGTTAAGTACTATTTCCCAATTTAGAGATGAGGAAGCCACGTAGTCGGTAGTTATCAGTGCAGGGGGCATAATCTACATCTTCTGACTCAGAGTCCTGTGCTTTAAACAACAGACCATACTTCCTTCTCCAACAAATTTGTGATAGTATCTAAGGGAACCACTTTAAAACAGGTTTCCCCTAAAATGTTTAAAGCAATGCAGCATAAACAAGTTATAGCCCTATTTAAGCATTGCCAAGGTCACTGATATGTTTTAACGTAGACAGATCATTACATGTCCCCAGTTTTCCTCTTTTTCCTAAACAACCATTACGTGTATGTAGCGCATCGCAGTTTTGCAAAAGCATTTCTAAAAGTCAGATTTGCTTTCAGTATGCAAATTGGCTTTTCTGCGTGCTTCATGGTTTTTATCCACAAGTTTTAGACACAAAACTTTTCACTGAACTCCAATGTTCCATTTTATGCTTGCTTTCTGTTCACAAATTCTGTGTACAGATATTTCATTAAAGCAAGATTTTATTCTGCATTTGCTGGATTTTATTCTGTAGATTTTGATCATGCTGCTTTATCCATAGCGTAAGAGTTGCCCTGTAACTGTTGCACTAATTGGCAAACAGATGCTATGCTAAGCAAATGAAAAATCAGCGAAAGGAAGTGATAAGGCAGCTAGTTGTTCATTTCATTAAATCTGATGGTCCTCTTGCCTAAAGCTTCATCCAACCCCATTTTGATACTCCTAACATAATCTTTTGGTGGCATAGGGTAAGGACCAAATCTTTTATCGCTATTATCTTTTGACCATGAGTTTCAGGAGTGATTATGGTCAGTTGCCAAAATCAGGGAATGCAGAAAACAAGTTGTATGTCAGAAGAAGCTCTGATTGGATCTAAATAACCCATCTAGTCCTACTGCCCATTTAGAAGAAAATGTAAAATTCTTACGACCTCTGAATGATATTTCTCCCTAACAGCCCATAATCAAAAGCACGAGGAAAAATTCCTACCATTTCCTTCAAATTTGACACTCCTTTACCCTTTGTTTCAAAATTTAGAGGAACTATTAATCCTATTTTCCTCAATTTTAATCGTATTGGTTAGAGTTTTATATTTCTCAGAGGTCAGGAGGGACCTGAACCAGAAGATACATTGATAGCAAACTCAGCTGGGCAGGGGCCATGCTTATCTTTGTGCTTGTAGAGCCACATTCACAAGAACGCTCGATATACCATCTTCCCGCTGTTACGATGCTAAATAAGAAAAACACATCTTCAGTCTAAATTCCAGGTGTCATGCAGGTCAGGATGAAGAAAGGAGAGGCTGGAGAAGGGGGAAAATGGGTCTAACTCTATACTGTCGGTATACTTATTTAGGGTAGACACTTGTGTATGGTGGTAATTACAACGAAGTTGCCTTTCAACCACAAGCTAAATAAGGATAGTGACTATGTCTGATTTTTGCTTGAGGAGAGGGTGCTGGCAGAATGGTCTAGAATAAGAAGGGCATCACATGCATAGCTAGTGGCACAGAAAAGAACCTTGTAGACGAAATCAATGGCAAGCAGGAGCAGAAGTGGGGATCAGAGAAGGCTAAAGAGAAGACAGAGGCGAAGTAATACGCACTTAGATGAGATACAAAAGAGAGAGAGATTATGCAAGGCCTGGAAATTATTGACCTAGGTAAATAATTTTACCTGCTGCATTGTAGATGGACTAGAGCAGAGCAAACGGGGAATCCAACCAGCATTAGTGCAATATTTTCCATAAATGGTTACAAGAATATTAGCTATTAGGCCAATTAGAGTGCAGCCTAGAATTTTCCTCAAGTCTCAGCAGGCTTCAGAAATACGCCATATTACTGATCACATAATGATAGTGCCTGTGCTCGTTACTCAAAAACACCACGTAAGCGGGAAGGAACAGCTCTTCACTGTCCCACATCACGGCTTGTAGTAGTGGGTCTTCAGAATAAGCACCAAAAGCGTTGCTAAATTATTTTCATATACCCTATTAAAAATCTGTGGTAAAATTATGTCCCACTCAAAAGGATTTATAGGATTTTTTAAATATTATTTTTACTGCTTATACTATTCATATCACTGGTTCTAGAAGATTTACAAAGCCAAACAGCTTGTAGAAGGCAGCAGCAACTTTCAGTTCAGTAAGAAATAGCTGAGAGGCTATTAAGACACGTTTCCCAAAAGCTGAAGGTCAGGATTAGTGCAAGATTTATAAATACAAACATATAAAATGCTTTTTTACAATGCATTGAATAAAGCTGCTTGCTATTTAGCTATATTACCATAGTCCTGTACACCGTATATTAGGGTACAGTCACATTCTGCCTCCAGATACACGCTCTCTACTTAAAAAGAGGCAATGTTTACACAGGTAATTATCCTGATACAAAGCAAAGCATAAATGTGCGGTGCTATAGATATACAAGTCGGGTGACTAGTAGCCCCCAAAATGGGCACTCCTACTCTGAATGAGAGTGTTTGTGAGGATCTAAATTTACACCCTGTTTCCCATCTATTGGTTATGGGGCAGCTATGCATAAGAAGAGGTGGATGTAATAGAGAGTATCATTGTCATTTAATCCTGGGCAGATTGCACAGCTATTTACTGAATCCAACCTTGCGTATAAGTTTCTGAAAAATCCAAAGTCATGCATGAGTATTTGACTTAGATTTTGGCATGAGAACTCTGTCATCGACACATTTTGGTGCAATGTTTATGGTGTGCGGTTTGAAAAAAGTACAGAGCCGCCTTCTGAAAGTTTGTTGAAAGAAGGAAAAGGCTTGTTCTACCTTTGTTCAGTGTTGAACTGTTGATGTTACTTAGTAAATCATAATTCTACTTTACATATATAAATTATGGAGTTTTAAATAATTTTTACCCTTAGGAATGGAAAACAAAGTACCTGTCATATTGCATTAAAAGTAGATGAAAAATCAAACATCTGCTTTTTGTGATAATGGGCTAATTTTTACCTTACACTGCACTTATTCTTGCTATGAACATTTCCTTGAACTGTCATAGGATTTCAGAAGCCCCAACAGGGAGATGGGTAGTGTTCTAATGTTACCACATCTTCATTTAAAAGTTCAAAGAAAGGATTAATGACCTTGAAACACAAGTGTTTTGCAATATATCCTTCCCCTAACTATGCTGTGTTTTTACTGCTTCTAATTTTAAAATAATAAACAACTCAAACTTAAGTATGTGATTCTTTATTCATTCCAGAAAAGAGAAGAGTTTTTTGTTTTACAAATTGCTCTTACAAGCTTGGCTAATTAAGCTACCCCGTAAGATTTGAAAGTCAGAAGTTTTCACTTAAATTCTGTATTACTAAATAATGCAAATATATCAATAATGGAAAGTAACAAAATAGATGAAAGATAACTGAGTAACTTTGACTCTCTTCATTATTGCAATATGGGGTATACCTAAAGCCACAGTTTTATTTTATTCACTTTAAAACTTTGCTTTCTTTATTTAAAGCGTTGTATTTCACATTTTATAAAGAATTTTGTTCAAATATGTCATCAATTCAATCCAAATACTTTTTTCACCAAAGGACAGAGTAGCCTTCAAAGGCAAAAGCAGAAATTAATATTTGTCCTTTGCTGGTATTTTACAATATGTAATTAAATTTTATATTGGTTTTGCCTGTATATTCAATGCAAGAAAAATACCTTTTCCTGTGTATTACATTACAATTACAAGGCTTGACTAGAAAACTCCATGTATAATTTGAAGACTGCTAGGTTTATTACACTGAAGATATGAAAGAAATTAAATCTGGTTAATTGAGGAAGATCCTTTATAAGTAATCGTTGACTTAGCATTTATTTCAATAGTCTTTTCTATTTGGAGTGTTTCTTATTCTGAAATATCTCATAAAATATTCAAATAGAAATAATTTTACATAGCTTGAAATAGGTCTGGATGGAAGTAGGGAATTAGGTAGTCAGTCATTATACAGTATAATGCTTGCTAGTATAGAGAAGAGCACTTCTTGCTACGTGGAACAAGCAGGACGGTAAGTAAGATCCCGACAGAAATACCTTCACTTGGTAAATTTCACTAAAAAACACTGCTGAAATTCAGTTCTGTCATTCAATGGAGTCTTTTTATAGCAAGTGAGAGGTTTACACCACTAAGCAATCCTCTCTATTGACAGTGAAGTATTTTATTTTAAGCATTTCAGGTGTAGCGTAAGTTGCAGTTCAAATATCTAGAACTCCTTTACTGCAGAAAGCAGTCTTATTTTTTGAGAAGACAGCAATAGACTTTGTCGCTCTTGTGGGCTGCGTACACATGCCCCAACAGAGACAAGCTTGTTGCTCATGTGTGAGGCGGGAAGCATCTGTCCTTTGGCTGGGGGCACGTGCCTCTATGCGTGTGCCTGTAGCAGTGGCTGCCCAAATGCGCAGTTCAGCTCTTCGCTCGTTGCTAGGTTATTTGCCACCTACTCACTAATTCAGATAAGCAATGAGACGCTGTGCTCTGCCTACTCAGTAAAGTGATGTTGAGGGGTTTTGAACCAAGGTGAATCAAAAGCCAGACAGACTTTTGAGCATGCTCGTATGGGCCGACCCTCTGTATCCCCGTTTGCGCGTATTGCCATTGTCTCTGCATAGAGGGAATCTATTACGTAAAAGGGTCTTACAGTCAGGGGGAAGAATTTGCCATTACGTGCTGGACAGAGCAGAATAACACTGCTGGAGCAGTATTAGGAGACAACAGCAGGGGCCAAGGCCTAATTTTAGGTCCAAGGGGGATGACAAGCATGTAAGGAGGAAAGCAAGGACCTGATTTAAAAGCTGTAAATTCAAGGTTTCTTCTTCTAATGTGGTAATTGAATGAATTGTTCCCCAGGAACGCAGTCGAGGAAGAACAGCTGTGGTCCTCATTCTCTGGAAACAACCCACTCCGGTGAACGACAGTCTGAGACCTTAGAAAAATTGGAAAGATCAAACAAAAGGTAGAAGACCCTGAGATCAAGGTTGTTCCATGGCCCATACAGGGAGGGGTTTACGACTTTTCCTGGTTCAAAACATCTCCTGAACACACGCACTGATGGGCCTGCAAAGAGCCACCTCTAATAACGATATAGGGAATCCACTTCTGAAAGCAGTGAAGATCCTCAAGTCCTGCTGTTAAACTTGCCCATAACGTGAGGTTTTTATCTTACGCATTCCAAACGTAATGAATCAGAACAAAGTTTCTCTGTTACATAATGTAACAAACGCCAGTACAGGCAGCTCTTTTGCAAAGTTTGGTCTGACCACAAAAATTTGGGGATAAAGAAATAGCGACGGGATTTGCCGACAACACTGCCAGAGGATTCCTCCTAAAAATGCTTGCTTTGCAATGTTCAAAGGAGAAATGATAGACAAACTTGCGCTGGCGCAGTCTACAAAAAGTAAGATGCAAAAAATGTGGTTTAATCTTCTATTTCATCATACTGCTGGCTCTGTATGGCCATATGTGGTGCAAGCAGGCAACAAAATCCAGCATTAGCAGTGTGCTTTTGCACAAAAAAGGCAAGGGGAGGATGATTTGATCAAAGGTGTTTTTAGAATACATGCCTTTTTCTGTATTTTTTTTTCATCAAAGGAGATAACTGTGGCTAAAGTTGCTTCTAATTGTGGTAGGACATCCATAGGACATCACAGAGTCTGACTCAGACATTAAAGGGGAGAGTTTGAGAGACACTGGATGAGCCAGTTTGTGTTATGAGACTGCACTTCAGTTGACACCTTTGCAAAAGATATATAAATTAAGGCAGATTTCAGTGCACTATTCCTCATATATGATTCATCCTGGCATGAAGTATCTGGACATGGCTTGACTAATGCCAGCACCTAAAAAGTTACTGTAAGGAATTTAACATGCAAATTATGTTCTACAAGCTCAGGAGATTGTCCATAATACTTACTTCATGAATTCTCAGGTTGTTCTGCCTGACGTTCCCTCTGAAGATCCAGGAAGTTCTTACTGTCATATACACAGACTGAAATTTGTGTAATGAGTCACTTCTAGGGGGAAAAAAATCCATTTTCTTAGCTGATATTTTCTTCTGTGGAATCAGACATTCAGCTGATTTGTATATGCAACATTTCTTCCATTCACACTGACTGGTACAAACTGTAATGTTGCGTTCCTTTCAAACGAGTATGCCTAGCAACTTAACACTGTTTCCTCTCCTTTCAGATACAGAGACGTTGACATACACAAATAAGATATTTCAAGGAACACGCGATAGTATGTTCCTGCTTCAAATATTATGTTCAAATGAATACTTAATTACTATCCATTCCCCTTGCAAGCATTGACAGGCTTATCAGCGGTCACTTTTGCAATCGGCTAGCACTACCTACAAACTGCTTAGCTAGGAGTTTGACGATGACTACGCATAACCGACATTAAATTGTCCTTGGAATCACTCTAGGACAGCAAGTGAATTTCAGGAAGAAAAAAGCAAAGACTAACCACTTCTTTACCGATAGAATCCTTCATGCTTCTGTAACTCTGATGACACCAGATGTGCATGTGTCTGTCCACTTTCAGACTTGTGTTTTTCTGTATCCTTTCTGTACCCGCCGTCTACATTTGTTTCTAGCATCTGCTTCCTCCACTTTTCACAGGGTTCAAAGAATGTGCTTCGGATTGGTTAGCTAAATGTGAGTCATCATAGCAGGTCAATTCATTTTCCCATGGCATGTTTTGTTCCACCGTATGACTGTCATTTTTTTCATTTCCATTCCAGTATTACCTGCTTGGCATGGCAGTTTATCAGTGACTAATGAGGTACCTATTTTCAGGGATGAAGCAGCTAAAGAATTTTTTCTTTACTATGTAGATGATTCAATATGACTTTTCATTCAACGTAGCTAGTGTTTATATGCTAATTATTTAAATGTTCTGTTTTATTGGCCAGAAGTGTATGCAGTAATTCAACGGTAACCATCTCCATTTGTATAAAACTCATAAGGTCTAAATACATGCACATCAAAATACGTGCCCAAAAAACAGCTCAGTGAGAGATGGGAAATTTTACTTGTGATGTGTTGTTTGTTAAGAGCAAAGATAAGATAAAAATTAAAGATGAAAACTGAAGGCTCACCAGAAATTTTTTTCAGAAGTGCTATAGTTGTACCCAGTCATTTGCACTCTTGGGCTGTGACAGCATGCTGACACCGTATCTGATCACTGACAAACAAAAAGTTGGCTCCAACTCATTTCCCCTCCTGTTTTCTCATATACTCACATGGAATAATAAACCATGTTTCAGAATGGCGTATTAGCCAGATTATATGCAGGGAAACAGGGGAATTAAGAATAGTAACTCTTTAGGAAATGGAGAAGGGAATGCTGTAAAGAATGGAGGACTATGGGCAATTATTGCAAGCCGAGGTGATGACTCAGAACACTTGTGAAAAAGCATCAAGCTCAGGGTGTCCTGATTAAGTTGAGTGCAAAATGTTTAGGGCTTTTACACGTTCAATGAGGAACATAGGGAGTGTGGCTTTATTTGCCATAATACCTAGTAAATAACTATTGGTGCAGGCAAGGGTCTTTGCAAAGATTTAGGAATGCTTTGTAAATGTTAATTAAGTTAGACAACAATTGAAGCAATTATATATTAATAGACCTATCTTAAATATACCAGAGAAGTTATTTGCCAGAAGAACTCTCATGCCAGGCCCAGAAAAAGAACCAGGGATTTCTGTTTTAGTAGAATTAATTAACATAATGTGGCCATTACCCGTCCCTGTCTCTCCCCTTTTACTTCTCTTCACATTCCCAAGAACACCTGTACCAGAAGAGGTCTTCCCAAAAAATGAAGAAATTAGTAGACTGGTAGTATTTGCTAAAGATCTTTCCATATGCGAGCCAGCATGAAAGCAGTCTGAGGTGTGGCCGAGATGTTCTTTATGCATGCATAGTACTGAAAAGTCCTATGGGAAACATAGCAATTATGGTACATGTTAGGGCAACTCTTACGGTAGCTGGAATTTTTCCAGGGACCAAATTGGCCTGTGGCAAATTCAGAATGGAGATAAATATATATTTCTTGCATTTGCTTTCTGCTCTGTACTACACCTGAAAGGAACTAGGCTGTCTGACATCATTGTCTCAATTTTCTAGTATTGTCAATATTACTGTGCTGCAGAGGAAGAACACAACTGCATGAATTAATTACTGTCCAAGCAAATAAAAAAATGCTGTCTGAAGCAACATACAATTGTAAAGAGCCAACAGATGAAGACAGATGGAAATGTACAAGGCTACTTATCTAACGCATAGTGCAGAGATTCCTGATGTAGCCCCACCAGAACTACTTCTCAAAGCAGAAACACTGACCCAAGCCAATTAGCTCTGTATTGCAGCGCAGTAGTAGCTGTCATGCCATACTGTACAACCCGCGACATTGTTACCATCAGGGAACAAAATGCACTTTTTCCCTTCTATCTTAAAAATTCACTTATAGAAGGGAATGAAAATCACTTTTTCAAAAGAATTACCATGTAAATCATGTTTCCACCCTTACCCTCAGCACTGCCTAAATAAATAGGGGATACTGATAGAGGTGATAGGGAGCTCATTTTTTCTAGCCACAAGATAAAGCTAAAAGTAATAATATTCATGCCATGCTTTTGACTTATTTCCTGAGAGGAGTAGTGTATCTTTTGAATCTACTACCAACTGCAAATGCCATGCTGACAAAGTTCATCTCTCAGTGTCAAAAGATTACACCGTACAAAGCTATTATGTATTCATTTAATATTGGATTTTCTCCTTGTTGCAGGATCAGCTCTCTACTTTATGACTACTGACACGTGAAATAAAACACAGTGACCAGAACGCTTTTGAAATTAAGTCAGATTTTATTGTATAATGGACTTTTATCAGAGTGGGGAAAAAAAACAGGGCTCATAAAACCAACTGCTAGTTAGTAGTTATGGAAAGAAAGTCAATCTGCAATTAAACTATAATGGTGGTACATTAAATAGGAGTGAGTAATGATAGCTAAACTTGCTTAATTAAAGCTGGAAATATTTAAAATATCAGTAACAGTTTTATACTGAAACCATATGATGAGTTTTGGCTTGATTACACTCAGAAGGCCCGCTGCTGTACAACCCTTCAGGCAAAACACCTGCTGAGATCTATATGCTTATAAAGAGATATTACAGACACATTTTAAAGCTGATAAAGACTGTCTGGATTCAGGCAATGATTACATAGCCATTGCCCAGTTCTGTGAGATACAGCGCGCATTATCTTTTGATGGGGCGTGCCTCTTTGTGGAAAAATATTGTTTGGATTAAATATTCATTTACATGGACTACTGGACACAATTATGGCTCAGGAAAACTTTTTGTGATAATTGTGTTCTTGGATTTTCATGTAATGATCATGTCTTGGCATGGAAGGTAGAGGGTATACTTGAAACTGTGTTCTGTGATCTCAGCTGTATCGCCTTATTAGACTGTACACTGCCTGAGGCCAGAAACCCTGACTATCCACTGTCAATTATTTACGCACACTCCGAGGCACTGAGAGAGTAACCTAGTTAAGCTAGCAGGGGATCTTCCTCACGTGTCCACCAGGACATGCAATGAGGAGGTCTGGGCTGATCTGCTCTCAGGCACTGCTGCTAGGACAACATATGCCCTGCAGGGCCACACCACAGCCCGCACCACCAGCACTTACCTTCACCGGTGACATGCTTCTTCAGATATTCTCCAGCACAGGTGGGATATTCAGCCATCTTGTTTGCCAGGCTGACTACACCATCACACCAACAAGGCACAAGAGAGCACATCACACCATGCTCCAGCTCCAGAAGGGCTAAGCGCTTGGTGACTGTTGGAGCCAGAGTCTGCCTTGCACCTACAATGACAAACAAAAAGCAATGATGGTAGTAGACAAGCACAGCCACAGCAGCTATACCTATGTTTTCACTTTGGCTTTTACCTGCAGCTGCAGACCTTCCTCCAGCAATGCTGGCTGAACACCAAACCCTGGGACGCCAAGCACTGTCTAGCAAGATTCCCTGGAGCTGACTGTGATAGACTCTGGCTACAACTTATGCTAGTAACAACAGCAAAAGTATTTTGTATTGAATAACACTCCTTGAATAAAATTCTTGGCCTCGCCACAGGCTAGGTTATGTCACATAACCATACAAGTACCATGCTTCATGAAATGGTGCCTTGGAGGCAGCTTTGGTGGCACAAACCCACATCTTTAAACACATAAGTTTGCAAAAATATGCACTCAGAAATGCTTTCAAAGCCAAAAGGTCTGATTTCTTTTTCTGACATAACTGTAGTGTATCCCTCTGTATGGACACCCCTGTAACAGTCTGGAAGCACCCCGCATTCTGCAGTGTGAACATGGATAGAGTAGCCTCAAATGCAGTGTAGACATAGTCAGCATATATCTGCTTCATTCTCTAGGCTCAAGTTAGCATTTCTTGAAGCAGCATCAAGATATCCATTACATCATTGCATCAAAGAAAGAAAATGTTGCCAGTCTAATCTGTCCCAGTGAAACCCCGAGAGCGCAGTCTTTGTGAAACTTCTGGGATCCCAGGGAAAAGAAAGTAGTGCTACAAAATGCCAGGAATGTTGCAACTTCTCTAAAAGTCTTCTCAGTTAGCAAAATCTGATTGATTGAAGTGTTTGCTTGAAGAAATGAAATGGATGATCGGGAAGCACTTTCATCATACATACTTCAGAAAAATGAGATTGGGAGAATAATACATTCTTATCCTCTGTTGAAGTATGTCTCAATTTTTTTTCCAAAAATACATATAACTGGATGCTAGTTTTGAAAATGTCATCATGCCCCAGGATTGCTTTCATAAATATGAGGAATTGTAACCATTGCCAAGATGTGCTTCATTCCTATTTTTGGGCATACTTCGGAAGTTCATACTTAAGCAACACTCACTGCACTCAAGGGAAGTTGTGCTTAGGTAAGGACTGACACTAAGCCTCATCATAACAGGATTTTCTGGATTTCTGAATCTCAACCCAAGTCTACAGCTAAAGTTTTGAAACTAGTCCTTAGACTTATAATCGTCCACAGCAAAACCACAGAGCTGAATAAAAGTGAACTGTGGGTGGAAAATCAAACTCCATGTTGAAATTTTAGATGTTGTCATTCAGGTCCATCTCAAATTTAAATCTGTAGTTCAGATGACTGGTTCTGCTGCTCTTACTCCTCCTTTACCACGTAGCTTTGTGACAGAAGTGGGATACAAGTTCTCCTACATTCAGTACCAGATGTTTAAAGCATTTAAGACAAAAAACCACTGCCATTCTCACACACATAAAGAAACATGTATTTTTACACTTCAGAAAATGAGAGAGTATATGGAGGTAAGGAATCAGTTTATTTTAATTGCAACCAACAAATCAGAGGCCACACATATACTATTAAATCCACAGTATGAGGACCCTGGGTGCAGTCCCCCAGCAGAGGTCTGACCGCCTGTGCTGGAGGCCAGCACTGACATGGTGTAGCTGTGTAACCTTGGATCAGATGGCTGCGAAAAGCTGGTGGGTGAGAAAGAGCTGTGAGGAGCCCCGCTGGAGGCCTCCCCCCTTCACTTGGGAGCTCCATTTAAGCTCCAGCTCTCGCCCTGGGCCACTGCCTAAGGTACACTGCAGCTGTGCCTGAGCCCAAGTCATGCACCTTGCTGAGTCAGACACCTGGCTTGACCTGGGACCTGCCTTGTGACTGCAGACCTCTCTGGCAGCCACTGGGCTGCTGGCTGACCCCAGCACTGCCAGGGGACCGTTCTGCTTGCCTTGCTCCTGGGTGGGGCACAGTGAGGCCCCTGCCCTGGCTTGCCTTGTTGTCACCCTCGGCCAGTGGCTTGCCTCCCCTTATGGAGCAGCCTGCTCCAGCTGCCATCCTTGCTGCAGTGATCCCCATGCAGTTCACAGGATCCGATGCGAACCTAGAAGAACATCTGCATGATACCAGGATCCTTGAATAAAAGTTACATTGGTGAGACCTAAGAATGAAGAATGTTGTTTTGTTCAACAAAACAAGCTGCTGGTCACTAAATTGATATTATTTTAGCTGAGGTTGTACAGCCTTTTCCTTCCCAAAGGATCAGGCTATAGATGGGCATTTAAACTAGTTTAAAATCAGCCAACATGTTTAACATAAGCATGTATCTAAACTGAATGAACGTAAACTCTGGTCATAGATGATGTTTGGCTAATCACTCTCATTTTTATACGTTCTCAGTTTC
Organism: Fregata magnificens; assembly: GCA_013389945.1. Lineage (NCBI taxonomy): Eukaryota > Metazoa > Chordata > Aves > Suliformes > Fregatidae > Fregata > Fregata magnificens. The sequence goes on along the minus strand of WAAD01040448.1, from coordinate 82,120 downwards.
CTATGAGTGTCTGTCATGACATCCATTAGAGTGAATGCAGGGGAAAGTTCAGACATCCACTGCAAAGACGGCCGTGTACCGTGCTGGGGGTAGGACTCTGCATCTGTTGTCACTTCGAGCACTCATACACTTGCTCACTTATGCACTGGGCATGCGTTCTGGAAAATCCATAGCTCAGGATATGTTTGTATGTAGAAATACCCGTATGCAGATATTTTTATTTCAAGAGGAATTCATTTCTAAACAGGCCGCTTATTGTCTTTAAATGCTGGCAATGAATACAAGAATGTTTCTGCTATGAGTCATACAATATTAAAAAAAAGGGAATTCATAATTGAGGCATCACAGACACTATGGTTACTCAGTTAAAAGCAGATAAAAAAGAGTCCAATTCTGCTGCCACAAATTTGCATTATATTACTTGGGATTTTATAGAAAAAAGTTATATCATTGCCTATATAATGACATATTTTTCTTGATTTGTCTATAGTGAAATAGTCCCCCAGACCTGCAACGTGGATAAGTGACTTCTCTCAGTGGAAAGATAGTGGCTCCAAAAGGGGAACAAAACCCCTATTCATAATTTGAATCTAAGAAATTTTGTCTGTTCAAACTGCCTGTGTATCAAATCTGTACATTCACTTCTCTAACCATTTCCATTCTAGAATGTAGAAATGGTGAAGTACCTAAAATTTTTATTACAACAGTGCTAAATTGGCACCTAAATGTTGTTTTATGGAAGTCCTAACTGCAACTTTATGGATTAGGGTAAATGAATATCAAATTCCTTATATACATGTGTCAAAAGGCACCTGCAAATATCAAATAAATTAGTGGCTATAGAATTTGTTGGGAAGTAAACTGAAGATCTACATCGGTTCAATAAATACCAAAGAAAAGTCAGAAGTTGTTCTGAATAATTCTTTGAAACAGGTTGGTTTTTAAATTAAATTTGTATGCATATGTTTATAAAACAATTTATCATTTAAGTTCTGACAATTAAATTACATTTTAATTCTAAGAAACTTTTGCTCATTTTTATTACTTCAAATAATTATTGTTTCTACATACTTTCTTTGAAAGATCCCATCAGTACACATCAGATCAACCTCTTCCTGCAAAGAAAAAAAAGCAAAATAGCAAGCCCAATCCCTGATACCGGTCAGAGCCACAGGATCCGAATCCAACCTTAGTTTTCAAAAATTGCCTGAATTTGAGTTGCTTGGATTCACATGCTTTTGTTACTTGTTTCCCAGTTAGATAACTGTATTTGACTAAATGCTTTATTTTCTTGACAGTGAGCTATCTGTTGATCATTAAAACACTATGAATTCAACTACATTTAATTTAGACAGTGCACTTCAGAACCCACATGATACACATACACAAAAACAACTTCACTGCCTTCCCCCATAATCTACCTTACTTTTCCCACTATTTTATTTGATTTACAGTGCTATTATTTTCAGAGCTGTATTTATGGCTATTATCTCATTGCAATTTTCATTCTAAAATGGTATAATTCACTCTTGGTTAGAAGATCTGGACAGGCCATCACTTTAACCATAGGAAAACAGGGAGAATTGGTGCACCCTCTGTATTCTTAGAAGTAACCTTCACACTCCCTTGTATCAGCTGGTGCAGAGGTACCAAAAAGCGTGACTCAGCCTCTCTCACAGGAGACATAAAGAGCCAGTTGCAATGACTCCACCACGTTGTGCAAGAGGTTTGCAGGATTTGTGGCTGCTGCTTTAGTCCCTGACGCTGCAGATCCACATCTTTTCCCAGGTGAGGCACAGGAGGTCAAGACTTGGGGGTGGGGGGGAATGTCTGAACCTCTTTTTCCAAACCCTTGGTACTCCTCCTGCACAGAGTGGGCGACAGTTCTGAACTGCAAAGCAATTTAGTAAAAACACGCCCTTGTACAGCATAGACCCATAATAGTGGGTATTTGGCCAAAGCTGCTGATGGCTGTAGTAAGTACAGTCTGCTTTAAACTGCACATTCAGCAGCAACAACACAGACACAAGAGATTCTAAACTATTCTAGACAAGGACAGTAATTTATTCTTTTCAGGTTAAAAAATAAAATCATTCATGACTTGGTTTTTTTTCCTAGAACACAGACAAATACTTACATTTTTTTCAGATGCATACTCATGTGGAGAAATTCCCTCAAAACACCAACTGATATTTGCATCCATACCAAACCAGTAGGTTGCGATGTGAGAAGGTTGGACAGCCAAGCAAAAAATATGATCTGCAACCACTGCTAAGTTGGCTTCTTTCTTTTGCTGCACAGCGTTATCAGTAATAGATACGGTAGGTAAAGTTTCAACCACATGCCTTTGGACGGGAATACTTGCGAAGATTTTCCAGGAAAGTTTACCACGAGAGGGAGCTCTCAAGCAGCCAGACAAGTTTTTTTTTTCAAACTACACAAGCAAAGCATGTCAAAATTAGGCAACAGCCAAAAAACTCAGTCAGCTTAATCCCGAAGTGTAAATGCATACAATTCTTTATGAAAAACGCATTTTAAACTATACGTCTGTAACTTTAGGTATGCATTAAACTATATGCATGTAAGGAAAACTTCCTCTTTCTGAGGAAGAACCCTGCAGCTGCTTCTTACCTGAGAAAACCTTTCTTGATCAATACTGGTAATGTAGGAGTTGTTACTCAAGTCATAAATGACTGCTGAATCTGGTCCTATTTATGGCAGGGTTTGCATTATAGGAAAAAAAAGCAAGCCAAACCAGAGACCAACAAACCAGATCATACATGTTTTTCCTTTTCCCTTCTAATTCCCATACAGTGAGAAGTGGGTTGCTTTGTGTGAACGTGGGCAGGGTCTGCCACTTGCACTGGTGTTACTAGGACGAATATCAACCATCTACCTGCTTTGGAAAGTTGTTTCTACGTAATGAGAAGGATACCATTCTGCATGGCTTTTCGCATTCTTCAGCGCATTCACTGTCTTGCAAGCTTCCTGCAGATAATGAAAATGCCGTGACTTGTTTTGCAAGAACAGAGATTTTTCCAGTCCAAGGCCAAAATACACCCAGCTACGCGTCCCTTGATACTGCTGTGCAGTACGCTGCGTGCTCACTAGTTTTTACTTTTCAGGACAGATGAATAAAGTATTTTGGATCCTTTCTTCGTCCTTTCGTACTGCTGTTACAAACAGTAGCAGGACAATACGAAGGTAATTGCATCTATATTGAAATAGTTCTCATAGGTATTTTAACTAAAAGTTCAATCAGTTTCTTAAGTTTAATAATTTAGAAAATTTTGTATTGATGGACTATTATGTTGAGCTATTGTATCCCAAATTTTTCCAGCATGACAGAAAATCATTATGCAGCAAAATTTTACAAAGGTTTTACACAGAACACTGGCATATCATATTCCACCACAGAAATTTAAAGATAGAAAACCTGCTGCACAAAACAGATGTAATCATTCACTTGACAAACCACGGTTAAATACTTCTACCGCTAGAGACAAACATCTCTGCCGCTGTACAAAAATGACGTAAAGGATACTAAGTTACCTAGCAATGCTTTGAGTAATTATAGAAGACATGATAGACTAACATGATAAAAGAGAAGGGGCCACTTACACGTTAATTCTGACACTATTTTCTTGATCTGTTATTACTATTTTTCATTACCCATAGTTTTTCATTTGTTCTTCCTCCTCTGTATCACATGTATCGAGAAAATTAGCAAATGAATCATAAAAGATTTATCACGATGAATTATTTAATTGCAGTACCTACGTGTTAAAACATATTTGACAATGAGGAACAAATTAATGCCTTGGAGTAATCCAGTAATCAGGCATCAGTCTGATCCCCCTCATGCCCCATTCCTGTAATCAAATTGACTTGGTACGGACAAGAAAAATACCGGACTACTAGTTTCAGCTTCTGACTGTGTTATCAATAAGCATATGAAAGAAATCTCTATTAAATATGTAATTTCAAGAACATCCATGGCACAAGCCAAAATGTAGCAGAGTTCACCGAGTACATTTTTAACACAGTTATGCCTAATTTCATCTTTAAGGCCTTGTGAGAAAAATGGGCAATACTTCAACCAGCTTGGTACATATATTGCAACATCGTAAGAACTTTCCTTCACGAATGAATTGATTTATATTCAGAAGATATTTATTACTTCATTAATCTGATAGTCTTCATTTCAGAGGGAGGAATTCAAAACAGTGATAAATTCAGCTTGAAAAGATACACATCATCCTTTTACAATTAATGTAGGAAAAGATGCAAAATCAATACCCATATGACATGACATTGATAACAAAAAAATGCCACATTTCTGCTTAAAATAGCACAATATGACACTATTATACCTCCTGAGAGTATTAAGAAAAACCTCGATGTACTGATCTCCAACCTATAACCAAATAAAAGCCTATGGTTATTCCAGAATACATTAAAAGGAGGTGGCATATGATTGAAGGACACCACATCCAAGATGCAATCTGAACATTTGCTTCAAGCCACCCAGGGTGGAACATGATGTAGAAGTGCCATCCCGGCTGCTGAGGAATCCGACAGGAATGTAAGGACAACTTTCTCATAGATTTCTTCAGTGTCAACTTAGGCTACATGAAGGGTAATTTACAGGAACTTTCTGAGTGACTCATGTTTAAATTCACTCTAATTTTAGTATTATGGCCTGCACTTGCTATTTGTGATAAAGAGACCTTTTAATCAGAGGGTTTTTAAGGTTCTTTCAGTGATGGGATTACATCTTCTGTATAGGAAGGATTTTTCGGAAGAGAAAGTCAGTCTGTGGAAGGAGCTTTCTGCTGGAGTGACTGACAGGCCCGCTACAGAAGATCAATAACTGGGTTGCACAAGGTCTCAGCCTGTTAAAGCTACTGCTAAGAAAGGAAAGAGGGTAGAAACAGAGCCAGGAGCACGGTCCGTGCTTTCTTATCAGCTGAAGGAATGAAGAGCACGGCATTCTCCCTCCCCAGCCTGTTTCTCTGTACGATTCTCGTTTTTTTCAGAACAGGATGTTACATGTGATAATTGTGCAGCATACTTGTATGGGATGGGGGCGTAGAAACAGGTTTGGTGTGCAATTCAGGTTGGAAATGCGCCTCACTGGATTAGTGTCATTTACCTCAGGTCCTGCTGTAATCGCTCTGGTTGCTAGCAAGTCATATTGAGAAGACTGAAGGAAATTTTGATTCTGCATTCAATTATGGGGCTTAATGGCTCTACAAAATATTATGCATTGTGCAAACACACAAGAGTAGTGGATTATACGCTCACATGCTTGCATATCAAAAAGCAGATTGCATTCCAAAGGAAGCAATCTCCTTAACTGAGAATAAGGGGCTTTAAAAGATCTTCGGCTTGAATGAAAATGCCTTCTTTTTGGAGCCTAGCCCACATCCCTAGGTATAAAGTCCACTAGGACTTTGTGAGAACATCTAACAACAAGACCGCGTCCTTTGTCCAAGCTGGAGGACTGCTCTAGATTCAGCGTTAGAGTGCTACTGCTGCCTTGCTAAAAAAAGAAATGAGTATCCAGAAGCTCTACTTGCCAAATCAAAATGCTATTTGTTTGCAGAGGAATAAATGAACCAACGTTTATTGATCCCACAAAAAAGATAACTCTGTTCAGTGCTAGGATGTTAGAGGAAACTGCCTTGGTCTTATCAGAACACCTCAGCAATAAAAAGGCTACCAATTTTCTAGTGTTGTATCAGTGCCCTTGCAGTATAAAGGCACTAGTGCTGGCAGGATGAAATACACTAGTCTAATCCTCTGATTTTACAGTGAGGCAATTATTTTCTCCTGTTTTCTAAGAAAACACTTATTACATGAAATGGAAAAAAAAAAAAAGAAAAGCCACATATCCCAGCATGGCTTTTTGCCCATAACATAGCTTTGTGATGTCGTCTTTGGGATGGCAAAATAGTTTCAACATTTCAAGTGTGTATCTTGTTATACTTTACCCTTCTCCTCAGCTTCAATGCTACTCACAGCAATTAGATTACCTGATCAGTATATTTGCTTTGAATCAAGAGAAATTCAGAAAAGCTAGTGCCATGAGCTTTACCCTCTCTTTTTGCTTAGGATTTTCTGTCTTAAGAGATCGACGTTAACTTGGACTGTAATGAAAGGTGAATTTTAAATTACTTGGGTTTTTTTCAGAAAGATTGGTGGACTGAAACTGTTTACAGCTCTTGATACTCCAAGAATCCAGTATAATCTACTCAGTTCTTTTCTATTAAGCCAACCTTATTAGATCAACAGTTACTTTTAAAACGTTCACAGCAAGAAATTTACTTTTTAAACTTACAACACCAGTGAATCAGACTCTAGTGCACTGAAAAAAATATAACAATGCAGTTTTATTTTTCTGATATTTATTTTTCCATTTCCAGCAGTTTCTTAAGTCCCAATTTCAACAAAAACAATTAGTAATTCTATACCAAGTTTTCATAATCTATCTTCATAAATGGCATTGCACACAGAGGACAAGAACTATTCAGCTCCATCCAAAATTATGGTTCTTTATATATGCACAGGGAAATCCATTGTGAAAACATAGTTAGCAGTTAAAAATCTTTTTGTAAAATTATAATAAGCTCAAAGTACAATACATACATTTCTGTTTTAAAGGCATCTATAACCTTTTAACCTTCTTCATTATTGTAATGCCTAGGGATCAATCAAGCATGGGATCCCAAATTTGCCACATCACACCAAAATCAACAAAAGGCTGCTTGTGGTCTTGCCTTCTGCTATGCCTGTGGATGGAGATCTCTTCTTGCCAGATTAATTCCCTAAACTAGCCCTCTGCAAGGTCACACAGATGTCAGCGCGCAGCACAGAAGGCAAGTGCAGAATTCCTGCAAATGGGATTTGTGAGAAGCAGGCAAGTAGGACCACTGTAGCACCAACTTAGTTTGGTTTACACTGCTGTGAAACTGCAATTTGCAGGTGTGGTTCCTCAGTCAGTTTATACCTGTCTGAATCCTGCAGCCAAATGAAGGGAGTACCTCACTTCCCTGCGGTCTCACCCTTCCCCAGCGTTAGGACTAATGAGGCAAGTGAAACAGCCAGACTGTGCTGTCTTGAAACTAAGTTGAGCTTTCATGACACAATGGCCGTCATCGGAAGAGGTCCCACCAGCCCTCGTCTGCCCCCATCTATCTTCTGGCTCTCTGCTTCTACTTTCCCTGCACCAATTCTGGCACTTGCTTAACCCTGGAGTGAGACAATTTAGGAATCTCAATCAGCAAAAAGCTAATTCTGCAAAAAAAAAGGGAGACAAATGAAGAAAAAAATTACATCCCTGAATTGTTTACATGACGTCAAATAAAGACCAGCTCTGGAGTAAGAAAGTTAAGGATTGTATACATGACAGCAGGGGAAGAAAACGACCGCCTGTATCAACATAAGCTTGCAGTTTAGTTTAACATGAATCCTCCCAGTATCAGAGGGACAACAGGCCAACATCGCTGTCCACTGCCATTAACAGGGGATGTTACACTTCCCATCTCCTGAGCCCCGTGCTTCTGCCCTTAGGACTGGTGAGCCAGCCCAACTCACCGATACCAACTCTTGTCATTTAGCCCGTTAAATCAACCCAAAGTGCTCAGTGAGCGCAGGAGCTGGCACAGGGGACAAGACCGGGCCCAAGCAGAGCAGCTTGGGCATGAGGAAGGGGAAAGTGACCTCCTCTCCTTTCCTTTCCCTGCATGTGAAAACCACTATGGTACTTTCAGAGGCCTGAGAGGCCACACGAACACACTGCTAGGACAAGGTGGAGGGAGGGAGCAGGACAGGGCCGCTTTTCCCCTTTCTGACATCAAGGGGATTTCGACCAGTTTCAACTGACCCTGAAACAACACCTCAAGTCACAGCCCTTGCACTAAAGGGTCTCTGTTTTAAATAAAGTCAATTCCTGGTAGTCTGCCTGTGGGTTAGCTACGCTGCAGAGTTCACCACACCCTGCGTACCGACTTGGCTCCCCAGTGGTCTCTCCACCTTAAATTAGGGCCGAGGGTAGGGCAAAAAAGGCTGCAGGGCACCACTTGATAAAATCGGGGCCGCGCTGTAAAGACGGCAGCCTCACTTCCCCCTCCGCACGCCTCTCTGCCCGTTCTACCGTCCCACAGAGCTCTGCTTTTTGCACTGTTCATTCTCACACAGCTTCCTTCCCTCTCCCCCTCGCCGCGGTAAGGAGAGGCAGGCAGCAGCCAAGCTGAGGCATCCCGCTACCCAAACCCCGCGTGGGGAAGGAGGAGAAAAGCACGCCGAGGCGCAGTAGCCACCCCGGGGTACCCCCCC
>WAAD01040448.1:36170-65798 GCA_013389945.1 Fregata magnificens | reverse complement strand
CTAAAGAGAAATACCATACATCTCATTGTCTTCCCACTGAGCCCTGCTTTTAAAGAGGCTCTGTCTTCAAACTTTTTGCATTGCAGCACATAAAGTTTAAGCCAGACAATCTCAAAAAGAAAATTGCTTAAAATGTCAGGTGTTGCTGTATCATACTTGTGTTTTATGCTCACTGTCCTTGGAACAACGTCTATGAAAAATTTATGACAGTGGTCAAGGGAGGAACGTTTAATGTACATATGAAGCAAACTGTAGATATTCCTGTAATGGATCAAGCTGGAGGCAGTACACGGCACATTTTAGAGTACTGATCACCATATTGTCCACAGAATACAGAACAATTTGGAGATCACACTTTCAGTCTGAACTGAAGTCAGTTTGAAGATCGTGAGAGATTTTGAAATAATGGAAGGTTGTAAACATTTTTCCAGTAACCATTTTGAGTGTCACGCTAATGTGTTCTTCAGAATTGGGTAAATGTTTCTTAATTAATGTGAGGGGGAGGAATGTTACAGTTCCCATCAAAAGGGCAGTAAAACAATTTTTTTTTAATAAGCTTTACAATTTTTATGACAGCACTATGCTTGCTTGCTTTGGCTGTTACACAGGAGAGGTCAAAATAACAAGGACCTCCCAGAGCTATGCCTGTCGAGAAGGACCTCTGAAGAAACCAAGCCTTTTCAGTGCTGAACTACACTCATCAGTCTCTGGATAAATGTGGGTGATTCATTCAGTAATCCTCTGGTAGTGTGGTTACTTGTGCTGTGACGCTGAAATGATTTGTGGTTGGCCATCACAGAAGGCTAATGAAAGGAAGATTATCATAAGCAGTTTGGTATTCTATACCCCTTTTGAGACAGTGAGGGTTCCAGCTGATGTGTAGTTTTAACAGTAGCAAAGATTTGATACTCTCAAGAGAATCTTAGCTTGTAGTCCAAATTATAGTTGCAAAACATTGCTTTGAAGTCAGTAAACTTGCATTTTTAGATAGAGGAGGCTCTGCATTTGCTAAAGAACTTGTGACTCAAGTTGTTGAGCTTGAAGACTTTGTGCTAGATTACCAGCAACCCCCCGCTCTCCTTGCAATGTGAAGTGATGTGATATACATTAAAAAAAAAAAAATTATACGTCTTTGGAAGTGTGTCATTTGTACCCTTGAAGATGAAAGAAGCAAGAGAATGGAAATAATGCTTTCTTGTCAGCTAAAACATCTAAAGTATAGATGACGTGTGTGGTAGCTTCAGCAGCTGGGACTGCAATTTTGGCTGCTGTCAGCAGAGGCAGCCGCCCAACTGTTGCTGAGTGGGAGGATTGCAGCAATGCATTTTCTTGTACAAGGGAAAATGGAGTCTGATGATGACCTGGCTGGGACTGAAGAACCACCTGGGCTGAAGAAACTTCCCAGGGAAATGGAAGCTTTCTTCTGCCCATGGAGCCAGGGGCAGTTTTTGGTATCTGCAAGCTTTTGGGTTAAAGGAGGGAATGGAATATGGGTAGATCTCAGCGAAGTGGGCGATGTGGAGAGAATTGGAGTGGGAAACAGTAAAGGGAGCAAAAAGTGATTGAGTATCCTGTGAAATGAGAAAAGTGTGTTCAGGGAGATGAGTAAAGAGAACTAGGAATAAGAAACTTCGAGAAGTGAAGCTGAAGAGAGTGCATGTACATACATGGTGGTGTTTCATGTTTAGATACTTGCAAGGTACTTGAGATTATTTGAGAATTAAGAAAGTACACCTTTGGGCTTGGCTGACAATACTTGAAACAAACAAAAAAAAAATCTCATTGTGGTCTCGCATATAGAATCATAGAATCATAGAATCATTAGGTTGGAAAAGACCTCTAAGATCATCAAGTCCAACCAACAACTAACACCACCATGACTCCTAAACTAGCCCCTGGAGTGCCACGTCTACACCTTTTTTGAACGCCTCCAGGGTAGACGACTCCACCACCTCTCTGGGCAGCCTGTTCCAATGCCTAACCACTCTTTCAGTGAAGAAATTCTTCCTAATGTCCAATCTAAACCTCCCCTGACGCAACTTCAGGCCATTTCCTCTCGTCCTATCGCTAGTTTCTTGGGAGAAGAGTCCAGCACCCGCTTCCCTACAACCTCCCTTCAGGTAGTTGTAGAGAGCGATAAGGTCTCCCCTCAGCCTCCTCTTCTCCAGACTAAACAACCCCAGTTCTCTGAGCCGCTCCTCATAAGACTTGTCTTCTAGTCCCTTCACCAGCCTTGTTGCCCTTCTCTGGACACGCTCCAGCACCTCAGTGTCCTTCTTGTACTGAGGGGCCCAAAACTGAACACAGTACTCGAGGTGCGGCCTCACCAGTGCCGAGTACAGGGGCACGATCACTTCCTTACTCCTGCTGGTCACACTATTCCTGATGCAAGCCAGGATGCTGTTGGCTTTCTTGGCCACCTGGGCACACTGCTGGCTCATGTTCAGCCGGCTGTCGACCAGCACCCCCAGGTCCTTTTCTGCCGGGCAGCTCTCCAGCCACTCTTCCCCGAGCCTGTAGCGTTGCATGGGGTGGAACTGCAGTGCTGGAACAATGCTTGTTCTTGCAGGGTGTAGTTGTTTGGCATGCTGTTTTGTGTTTGTCAGTTGATTGTCAGTGATACCACAGCTGTCCTCATGGTGACAGGAAGTCCAATGCCTTAACTTCATTGTTTTGGAGTTCCAGATTTTTGACCTCCATAATCCCCCCATTAGATTCTCATGACTAGTTCGCAGATTGTGATCTGCAGAATCCATATTTCCACATACAGTTCAGAGATCCTCTAACCAGATCCAAGGATGTTCGTATTAAGGTCATTTGGGGACTTATGTAACTAGAGATGGTTTCTTGGTAGTGTCCTGCCCCTAGATGTCCCCCGCAGGGATGGGAAATCACAGAATCACGGTGGGAATAATAGCAAGCGTGCATGGTTAACCAGATGTGGTTTGAAGAACAGTATTTCTTTTCCTAGTAAGGACTTAGATGCCTGGAAGTTGCCCACAGAAGAGCAGTGGCAGTGCTGGAAAAAGTATGTAGAAGGAGGGCTGGAAAAGGAACAAGCTGCAGAGCAAGAAATAGGCTCTGTTCCTAATCACTGGCTCAATTCATAATCACATTTTGGTTGGAACATCTTGATTTCACTAAAGAGTCTGGTCCTTTCCAGAACAGATAAAATATTTCTCAGTTGGGTTCACAATTTTATTGTGATCTGAGAAGTCAAGGATGGTCCTGAACACTGGCTTGTTAAAGAGAGCTCAACAATTAACCAACTCCAGTTCAAATAAGCCTAAACTTCTTTTCCACTCTGAACCTCAAAAGCAGTGTTTAAATGCATCAAACAATAGTGAGCTTATGAATCAGTCTCAACATACAAAGGCTCTTTATATGCAGCACGCAGAAGGCTTAATGAATGCAGACTAAGAAACAGATCCAATGATTTCCCAGAAGAAATCCTCGTTGAAGCTGGTGGAGAAAGAGCCATGATCCTGGTGAGAGGTTTTTCTGTTGATAGTGGAGAGCCTGTGTTGGTACGTGGTCCCACACAGTGTCTGAGAGCTTGGAACATTTTTGTTGCACATCAGTTCTGCCTTGGCTTGTGGTGGTTTTGGTTTTGGGTTTTTTTTTTTTAATGCTGCTCATGTGACCCCATATCAGTTGTTAAGGACTCCTTCCAAAGGGCTGCTTGAATACTGCACAGATGATACCTACCAGGAGATGCTGAAACTCAGAACATTGTGTATCAAAGCAGAGAAATGTTAAGATCGATTTACAAAAAAATAAGAGGTACTTTGTTTGGTATACTCTGTAGTGGTATTCTTCAGCTGACTTATTTTGAAATGTAGAATGAGAGCCAATTTTGTAGCTACAGCAGTGTTCCATTACTTCCAGCCTGAGGTCACATCACACCTTCTCACTCTGCAGGTATCATGACGTTTCATACCTGCTATCTTTACAAAGTTGCAGACCACAGAGGACTTTGTATGAGCTAAAGAATAACCATCATGTTGTAGGTAGAGGATTGCTCCTTTAAGACTGTGGTAACCTGTTCCCTTACCTCTTATCTGTAAAGGTTCTTGTTTAGTAGCTGTTAGAGATGAGAATTTCACAGTAGTGTTTGTTACTTTTCCATTTCTTAAAGTCAGGGTTGGTCTCATATCTTACTCTGACTTAGAAAGGTGACTTCTGAAAGCTTTATTTCATCTTGTACAGTCTGAACTATATATTTTCATACAATAAGGACATCACAAGACAAAACTACTCATCAGGATGTTTAAATTTATAGTATTTACTGAAGTGGCTTTTGTACACTAATTATTGAAGCAGAACCCCTACTGCATCATTAAGCAAATCTTTGATAGGCAGTTACGAAGAGCCAACACCATATTGACAACTGCTGGAATGGTTAATCAAGATAAATGTGACTTGCATCCTAAGAAGTGATTAAACTTTACCCATTCACAGGGAGGGATACAAAAATATGGAATATGTAGGCATTATCTCAGTGGGTGCTCTTGATCAAAATAAAATACTCTTACGCAAATGAAATACAAGTGACCAGATTCTTTGTTGGCAATAACAGTCATGGTAGGATGAATAGCCATTTCTCTGCTAGTTATCAAGCCTCTGACCCTTAGGTATATGGAGATTCGACTATTCCATATGGCCACTGTTTTTACGCAGGNCCCCCCAACCAAAAAAGGCAAAAAAATCACACCAAAAAACCTGCAAACCCTAGAGATTAAGGACTGGAGGAATTAATCAAGAAATACTCTCCATCTTACTCTTCTTTGGGATGAGTAAACAGTGGATGTGTAGTAAAAAACAGCTATGCGTGCTTTACTTTTTTAAATCTCTGAGCTGCTGTTGTTCGGAATGGTAGAAGTCTTCAAGAGAGATTTTGGAAAGATAATCAAATGTGCGGAAAAGACAGAGACTTTCTGTAAGTACCTTTACAGAAGGAAAGGCTGCGGTTTGTGCATTAATAGACCCCAAAATAGTTGCATGGGAAAGGTATCTTAAAAGTTGTCACTGGAAGACAAGTCTAAGGAGGGGCTTGTAGTCAGGAAACAGAAGCATACAAAAACAACATATATCCAGAATAAATTTCTTTATTTCTTTCAGGCATCACTTTTTAGATGGATATTTTTGTCTTGGGTTTCATATAGTTTGACAGTGTGGAAAAGAATATTAAGGGAAAGAGCTTTTGGGAAGCCTTGACATGACCATAAAAGCTGACATATTTTTTGTCTAAGTTATCAATTATAGTATTCTGTTTTCTCAGCCTAAGCCATAGATGCAGTTGCTTGCTGGCAATATATTAATTTAAGCCAGTGATGCCATCCACTTATATTTGCTATTCTCTGTTTCAGTATGTAATAAAATTGTGTAAATTTCCAAGGAAGTTGTACTAACTTGGAACTAAGTTTTGTACCTCCTGTTTAAAAGGAGATCTATTGTACTAATACAGAATTTATTAAAATCCGCTTAATTATGTGGTTGCTTCAGATCCTAGATTATGGGGACCTTATTTGTCTAGTTTCCTGTGGAAAAAAGGCTCATGTGATCTTGTATGTGTGGGCCATGTGTATTTACATTCATCTTCAGTCAAATTTTTTTTGGCCTGTTGTCTGGCGTGCACAATTGTGACAGATAATGATCTTAAGGAAACAGAGTTGTCCAAGAAAATGTGGTTCCAAGTTTTATGAAAATAAATAGCTAATAGAGGGGAGTAATTCTGCTCATGTCTTTGTGGGGAAAAATTTACAGTGCATGTCTTCCTAGAAAATAAAGAGGAGGAAAAACTGTTAAAAATGCCCAAGCTTCAGGGGGTCCTTCCTTTGGCATTTGCACCTTCATGGGCAGCAAACTGAGTTAACTACAAGATGTGAAAATGCGGGTTCTGGTGTTCATAATGAACTATTATAGGAAGTTAAGAATGAAGCCTTGGAACAGTATGCAGGATAGTTAAGGATGAAAAAAAAATGACCTGACTTGTTAAAATAATTTAACGGATCATTTCTGATCATTTTTGTTTCTATATTAGCGGATATTGTCCTCTCATCTAGTTTCCGTTCATAGATGAGAAATTCCTCACAATCCCAGTAGTATTTTGAACTTCCTTTTGTTTTCTGGGTGGTTTTTTTTTTTTAATTTTTTTTTTAACAATAGCAAATAAAGAGAAATAAAACTTCCCTGGCTTAACAAGCAGGTGGACAAATGGTGTGGTCTGAACTACTGGGGATGACAGTATTGGCTTCTCTCAGTTGTTTTCTGTTGGGAGTTTGGAAAACTATGTAATGACCTTAGTGGATGAGCTAAGTAGCCAGATTGAAGTAAGCTCTTAGCATCTGGGAAACTGTTTAAACCACTTTTTTCCTTTTTTCCCAGTCTGTATGAGTACTTATGTTTGGGGGCTTAGTTAGTTTTGCATTTTAAGTTGTTTGCTTTTTCTGAGTCTGGTAACTGCACACCCATGCACCCCTTCCACCCCCTTTTTTGGGGTTTGTTGGTGGTGTTAAGGCATTCTGGTTTGTTTCTTTCAGCATCTTAGAAACCGGGCAGAGGAAGTAAGGCCTAAAGCCTTACTGGTACCTGTTTCAAAGGAATTTTGTTTTTCAGTTAATACTGAGTTAGACTTCTAGAGTCATGTTTTAAAGAAAATGAGGGACAGAACTGCAGTCCTAATATATGATCCAGCGAGAGAGAGGAAAAAAAACCCCAGAGCTTCTTCTAACTCCTTAGTCCTCATAAGTGTTAATTTGAATTTTAATCATTTGTAGTTGAAAATACTAAAGCATTGGATTTCTAATGTTTATTTTCTTTCTGTTTTAAGACAAATACTGGCATATGTAAATATACTTGATCCATTCCAAACATATTCTGATAATTTTGTCTTAATGAAAGCTTTCAAGGAATTACCAGCTCTCTAATTGGAACTTTAATTTATCTTTAGGTTAAGATACAGTCTTTCAGCATGCTTGCATATATATGTCTAATTTCTTTAAAATATATTCTAAAGAATTCTTTAGTGATCTGTTTTGTATATCTAATGCTTTTGTTTCAACAGGTAGCATTACTGGGATTAGATGTTTTAGGTGCCTTTGTTGACAGACTATCAGGACGCTTTAAATCCTATATAGGAACTGGTAAGTGAAATATAACTTTCTTTNCCCCCAGTAGCTGAAGTAGAACATCTTGAAAGTTTTCTGAGCTAATTATAATACATTAGTAGGCATCTTATTGCTGTTGTTGGAATTTAAATAATTTTATTAACTTGTAAATGTTCATTTGTCATGCAATCACTCATTTCTAGGTGGTGGTTGGGATTTTTTTTAAAGATTCCAGGAATATCTTTTCAGTAATTAGTTTCATGCTATGTTGTTGCTTACCCCTCCCATGCTATGTACTTGCTTACCACTCCCCAGGACAGTCATCTAAAAATTACATTGGAACATAAGCATTACCTTTAACGTGCGTTAAAAATTGAAGGTTTTATTTGCAGATCACTTTAGTTAGAGCCTTATGTCTGCTGAAGCCTGTGGTCTCAGAGGACTATGTGGTCCACCTCCTGTTAGATAACTGGACTGTAGCTTTTAGTAGTCTAAACCTTTTATGGGATGAAAAAAAAATACTGTTATTCTTGTGTGAAATGTTTACTCCAATGAATTTCAAATTAATGGATCTACATGTACCTGAGTATGAAACAGTTGTTCTGGGAAATATGAGCAAACTACGTTGCTCAACTCATTTTGCTGCTGTCCTTGAAACCGGATAGTGATACTAGGGCATTAACATTGGTGTTATATCACTGGCTATTTTTAACAGAAGTTTCTAGCTTAATGTCCTTTTCCAAAATTTGTGTGAGTTATCTTGCATCTTGTTCCCACATGCCCAGGTATCTCAAATTGTCTGTCAAAATGTTAAGCTTCCTCTTCTTTACATGTCTACTTTTGTATTTAAGAGTTAAGAAATTGGCAAAATTTGAAAGTTTAGGAATACAAAGTGTAGTTTATGACAAGCTACTAACTAAATTCACTGAAAGAGTATTTCAGGATGCTGTAGAACTACTGCAATACTGCGCTGCAGAATTTAAATCTATTTTGTTGCAGAGGGTTTTTTCTTTGGCTGGTTAGTTTTGTATTGGAGCAGTGTAAGGGAACTGGAGGCATATTGTGCTGTGCAGAATATTGATTTCTGATTAGTCTCCATTTGTAGCTACAAACAGTGCTAGGCTTCAGAGTGTTACTCTGTTTTGATTTGTATTTTAGTGGTGTGTAGAACTTAAAATTACAGCAACTTGATTAAAGGTTGGAAAGCTTTTTTCATTTCTTCTGTTTTTGTTTTTTTAACTGTGAACTATTTGAGAATAGTTTGAAAACACTATTTTTTTTGTCCCGGTAATTGAGTAGTTTGAGATTATGAGCAAATGAAAGATTTAAATTTCAGTACTCAGTAGTATTTATATTTAAAAGAAAAAAGAGTACTGGCACGGGGTGACCATCAAACATGTGTGACGTCAGTAGACATCTGAAACTGTGTATTCCAGAAGTACTTTTAGAAAGGCTGAGTAGTAGTGCCTTCAACTGAAATTGGTCTTCTGAGCATCTCTAGAATCAAGACCTATAGAGTGCATTATGCTAAATATGCAAGTCACTGTTGTGCATGATCAACTTTTCTATAAGCTTAACAGACACTGAAATGTTAGTCTCAGTAAAGGCCGAAAACAATCTTTATTTATATTACTTTTTAAAAGGATGATTTATAGTATGAATTCTCTTCAGTTGGTAGCTGTCTCTTAGAACAAGATTTGGATCATTTTCAGCTTTTGTCAGTGAAGCAGTAATACAAAAACTTTATTGTAAATGTCTGGGAGTGTGGATAGTCCAGGGCTTACGGGAGTAATTAAAAACACACTAGTGAGCAAGAAAACTGCTTCTTTCAACAAAACTTAAAGAACCAGCAGTTTCCCAAATCATGTTCTGTTGACTCTGCAGATTTGGCTTCTAACATAATCTGAGAATGACTCCAGTAAGTCAGACCAAAGACTCGTGTCTGACAGTTATCTGTTTGCGGACGCCTGAGAAGAAATTAAGGACAGGACAAACATGCAGTGATAACTCCTTCAGTATGAACCCACTAGCTGTCAGCAGTCGTGCTGTTTAGGGCCAGCTGAGGCAGATGTCTCCCCTGTCACCCTGTGTTCCTACAGCTTTATCTGGTTGGTTTTTGAACCCACATAGACCTTTGGCTTCTACAGTGTTCTGTAGTAAAGCTTAATTATGCAAAACTCTTGTTTTGGACTGGCTGCCTGATAACTTGATGCTTGCTAGACCTTGTGTTAGAGAGGTGAGCCATCGCTTCTTGTCTTCTTGACTGCCAGTTTTCGTCTTATGGATCTCTTCTGTCCCTCTCCTCTGCTATCCCCCGCCCCGGGGTAAGAGTCCCAGTCTAATTCTTTCTTGTATACACATGGTTCCACAGTTTTTGATGTTCTTGTTTCCCCTTTCCGTGCCTTTCTGTTGTAGTGCTTTTGAGTTGAGGAAGCCGTAACAGCACAGATGCAGCGTATGTTTATAGTGGCATAATTTTGTTTGGTTTTATTATGTCATCTATTACTTTCATATTTATTGATAATCTATTTCTTTGCTACATCGCTGCTTCCTGAAAATTGACGTAATATATTCATGAGACTGTCTACTGTAACAACGTGTTTCCTGTACAGTGATGGTGGATTTAGGGTCCGCTGTCCAGGGTGGTGTCTCTTCCTCCATGCCTTCATCATTATGGTAATCTACTTCCTGTAAGACCCCTTCTTGAGAACTATGTGAAAATCCAACTGTACCCTGTTAGCTGAGTTACCTTCTGCATAGCTGTTCTGCAGAGAGCTCTTACAGGTTTGTGAGGTACCACTTATTTTTTATAAAAGCTGTATTGTCTTCTATGCCATAGCTGACTCTGTGTGTACTGACTCTAGCTATAGTGAGTTCTTTATAGATGCCAGAAGAAGGTAGAATCATAGAATCATTTAGGCTGGAAGAGACCCTAAAGATCATTGAGTCCAACCACCAACCTAACACTGCCAAGTCCACCACTAAACCATGTCCCTAAGCGCCACGTCTTTTAAATACCTCCAGAAATGGTGACTCAACCACTTCCCTGGGCAGACTGTTCCAATGTGTTCCAAAGCTTGATAACCCTTTCAGTGAATAAATTTTTCCTAATATCCAATCTAAACCTCCCCTGGCACAGCTTGAGGCTGTTTCCTTTTGTCCTATCACTTGTTACGTGGGAAAAGAGACCGACACCCACTTCACTACAACCTCCTTTCAGCTGTAGAGAGCGAGAAGGTCTCCCCTCAGCCTCCTCTTCTCCAGGCTAAACAACCCCAGTTCCCTCAGCTGCTCCTCATAAGACTTGTGCTCTAGATCCTTCACCAGCTTCATTGCCATTCTCTGGACACGCTCCAGCACCTCAGTATCCTTCTTGTGGTGAGGGGCCCAAAACTGAACACAGTATTCGAGGTGCGGCCTCCCCAGTGCCGAGTACAGGCACGATCACTTCCCTACTCCTGCTGGCCAAACTATTCCTGATGCAAGCCAGGATGCCATTGGCCTTCTTGGCCACCTGGGCACACTGCCGGCTCATGTTCAGCCGGCTGTCAACCAACACCCCCAGGTCCTTTTCCACCGGGCAGCTCTCCAGCCACTCTTCCCCAAGCCTGTAGCGTTGCATGGGGTTGTTGTGACCAAAGTGCAGGACCCGGCACTTGGCCTTGTTGAATCTCATACAATTGACCTCGGCCCATCGATCCAGCCTGTCCAGATCCCTCTGCAGAGCCTTCCTTCCCTCGAGCAGATCGACACTCCCGCCCAACTTGGTGTCATCTGCAAACTTACTGAGGGCGCACTCAATCCCCTCACCCAGATCATTGATAAAGATGTTAAACAAGACCGGCCCCAAAACTGAGCCCTGGGGAATACTGCTTGTGACCAGCCACCAACTGGATTTAACTCCATTCACCACAACTCTTTGGGCCCGGCCATCCAGCCAGTTTTTAATCCAGCGAAGAGGATGGCCATCCAAGCCATGAGCAGCCAGTTTCTCCAGGAGAATGCTGTGGGAGTACTTTTAGTTCAGATTTTAGATGTAACCTCTTTGTTACATATGGATGATGAAAGTTCCTTTGAAGTAGGAAAAAATAAGCTTCCACACCCTGGAAACTTCTACAAAGTTTCCATAGTTATGCATTTGAGAAGGACCAACTGTTCTAAGCAAACTGCCGTTTTAGCATTTTTTTTGTGTCTTGGATTATGTCCAGTTGGGTCGTTGTTTGATGTGAACATAGTTAATGAGGTGGGTAATCAGGTATTGCAAATTCGCAATTCATACAGGTAATATGAGGAGAAAATAATGATCATGGTATCAAGCCTGAAAATGTTGGGAAATTTGGAAGCAAAATACTTCAACTAAGTAATGAGGTTCTTAGCCCCACAGGAAGTTTTAGTAGTATTTTATATGGTAGGCATTTACTTTCTTCTGTTTTGGTCAAATAAATATATTATTTTTTGAAGACAAGCATAATAGAACTTTTCCAGGCAATTTAATTATTACTTTGAAATATTAAAAATATAGTTACCTTCTCATTTATTGCATTACGTTATTGTAGGTACTTGCATTCTCACTGAAGATCAGGATTGCACCATGAATATAGCGAAGGAAGATGTATATGTAAAATACCTACCTACTCTGTTTTCTGTCTTTTTAAAAATACAATGAATCCTATTTTCTCGGTGAAGTTTCACTTTTATAGGTGTATTTTGTCATAAAATACCTGGAACCTTAAATGTATTTTTGTCTTAATAAAGAGTGTTAAGTTTTGGTGGCCCTGCGTTGTTTTTATTCATGATTTAGAACTCAGTAAATGATGGAAGTATAATAGCGTATTACCCAACTATAACATGGCAAAACATATTTTCCCCCCCCCTGTTTAATTTCCTGTTCAGTTGTGATCAGGACAGATTCTTTAAGTGCAGAGAGAAATGACTAATATGACTGAATATTCACCCCCATAAGTATTACAGGCTTTTTGCTAAGAAGTAAAAAACATGAATGCGTTATTATTTCCATCTTTACAGCCTACACATATGCTGTAAATTAGATTGGGGCAAAATCAATACAATAGTTGTAGGACAGATGCTTTCCAATATTCTGAAGAGCATGTTAGTGATCTTTGTATTGAAGTATAATGCTTGATAAGAGGCTTAATTCAGTTTCCTAGGCAACAGTCTAATGTTGCAGTAACTTTCTTCCAAGGTGTTATCCTTTTATGATTAACAGCATTGCACGCTCTCTGCAGCTGGCGTCGGTGTTCTGGGAACTTGGACACACAAATTAGGAATCTCTTTTTTTAGTACTTCCAGTGAAGATGCTTGAAAACACTTTGCAAGCAATAAATATCAGGGTATGTGTTAGCTCATAAGACTATGTGACTATATACTGGAAAAAATAAAGCAGATAAAGGAGTGTTTGAGTGTTACATCTTCTAGTATTTAAAACTACTCCTTGTTCTGTGATTAAAAGGGATTATGTAAAAGTACATAATTACCCTGTCACAATCGCTTTTCCCAGGTGATGGCATTAATTATTAAAATATTATATATCAGAAATAAAAGAAATATTAGAATTATGGGCAACTGTGACTGGATGATAGAGTTTCTGGAAAAAGTCTCTAATCATGCTTGTAGTTTCATTTTCTAAAAGGAGTGAATGTTATTTTGCCCTCTTGTTATTGTCAGAGGAATGGGGAAGAAAAAGTATAATAAAGGTATATGGAATCTGTTTCAGTTTTAATGTGGTGTTATATCATGACATATTTTTCTGCATATATTGAACTGCCCATTAGTCTATGATATAATTATATTGTCATTCACTTTTGCATACAACCTTACCAGATGTTGCAAAATATATTTTAGTTATCTGCAAATTAAAGGAAAGGTACTTGACACTTAAAAAAAGACCAAACACAGATACACATGTTGTATTTAATATGTACATCTATGTATGTCTGAATATAGAAACACATTTTACACACAAACAGATATGTAAATGTGTGCACATGTGTAATAGCAGTTTCAAATTCTCCTTACTGTAAAAAGAAACCAGTGGGCAAAAATAATTTTGGAAGATAGTTGTAGTGCTGTATACGAAGATGTGAAACCAATTTGAAGTGTTCAAATTCTTTCCCAGGTGGCTTCTAGAAGTGATGGAAGAACCTTTAAATTAGACTCTTCAGAATAATTTAAATGCTCTTTCAAATTTATTGTCATAATTAAGCATGCAAGTATGTTGCCTGATTTATGTTAAAGCAGTTGTAAGGACTTGCAACATGCATTAATTTTTTAATTTGGAAATACTTGTTTGAGTCAGACTGCATTTAGATAAGTGACACCCAAGTTCTTAATTTTTGCTTTTTCTCCTGCTTAATGATTGAAATTTTTGCATGGAAAAGACTTAAATGTGCAGTTTAATCAAGACGTGACTCTTTAATAATAAGTGGTTTTGATGTATGGAGAAATGCTTTCCTCAGCACCATGAAAACCAAGAACTGTTTTAGCATGAGCTACCATGGATATATAGCATGTAGAAAAATATTAGGTCTTCAGGCTTTAGGGACTAATTTTTATTCTTATTTTTTATTTTTATTAATTTCATTTAAATGTTGAGACTAATGGCACGATCTACTGTAGGATTCCAGATTACAAGTACTTGCAGAACACCTAAACATAAAGCCTGGAATAACTTAGGTTGGAAGGGACCTTCAAGATCATCTTTGTTTATAATATGGCCAACCTTAGATGTTAGAGAAAATTTTGAAATTAAATCAAATAATTCAAGAAATTGAATTGCTTAGATAATGTAAAGCAAGCTTTTCTATTTAGGTGAGAGAAGTCTTGTCTCAAAGATACCTTATTGCATCTAAATGCCAGTCAGGTGTTTTGTCTGACATTGCCTTTTCATTTTACTGCCTATTGACCTCAGGAAGAGCTGTGTTGGGATATGTGTTGTAGGATTTTCTGAAACAATAAAATGCTGAATATTTCAGACTTCTTTTCTAAAAAAGGCTTTTAGAGGAGACTCCAACATTTGTTTTTTTCTTCTTTTTATCCAGAATAGATGTTTTGAATGGCTTTTATATTTTTTGAATTTAACAAAAAGATGACATTCCTGCAACATCTCAGAAAATTCTTAAATTTTCTTTGGTTCCCTCTGTAGTTTGTGATCATAGCTAATTGTCATAGCTGATTTAAGCTGCGACTTTTTTTCATCTTTGTGACAGATTCCCTNAAAAAAAAAATCTGTGCAGCCTTTTAAAGCTCTTTATGTCCTGGCTGGCTAGCGCTGGAATTTATTGGCAGTGGGAAAGAATTTTACCTGAAGTGATCCATCCTTGAGGGATAGGCTTTGACGTAGAGTACCATCTGCTTGCTGTCTGTGGACGCTTCACTGTATGACACCTAGAAATGCAGTGCCGTTAAATAAGAGTAGAGAAATCCTAGCCTTCCTTGGTTTCTGTTTGGTTCTAATTAATACTAGTTCTGTAAAAACCTAGCCTAGAGCTAAAAAATTTCAGAGGATGGCATGAACATTTGTTCTCTACCTTCTAGTTTTCTTGCTGGTCTAATACACCTCTTGAAACTCTTTGGACTTGAAGACTCTCTTCTCATGTTCCTGAGACCGAGACCCTGATAGATTCATGGATGTATCATATAAAAAAAAGTGTTTGTTTTTTCCCTCCACTACTGGTGATGAAGAGTATATCTCATTAATGCTTTTCTTAGTTGGCTCCTGGAGAGACCCAAAGCAGCACATTAATGTCTGAGACGGCTTTTGATTAAACTTGCTGTGGACTGGACTTTATCTTGAGGAGGGGAGCAGTGAGGCCCTCTCTGAGAGCCTGCTAATGATTCTTTGCTTAGAAGTCATCCTTGGCTATGTGGGTCTGTCAGACCAGCCCTATTGCTGGCCCTGTAGGAGCCTCTGTGGGATTCCCTTCTCTCTGGTGCATCTTACACAGAAAAAGAGACTGCTCTAATTGCAGAGGCAGCTGTTTCCCTCCCTCCTTTCTAATGGCAGCTGTTTAATGCTGTTGCCTGAGCTGGCAAGGTTTCTGAGAAAACTAGGAAGATATTGCTGCCTAGGTTTAATCTGTTTCCGTCTTCAAAGCCTTTTCTTTTAATGTCTAAGACAAGAAGTTAGACTTTTTAGTAACAGAATTTTTGCCAACACTGATAAATCCTTGGTAAAGATTCTTATTTGCTTAATGCTTTTTTGTACATCTTTGCAGTAGAGCAGACAGGGACTATCTAAAGTTGGTTTATAGAAATGGGTAGGCGTGAGAGGGCATACATAAAACTGGCGCTTACAAAGAGTGGGTGTAAGTGGTCAAGAGAGAAGGAATAGAGAGGGAGCTGTGAGCGATAATACAAACTGGAAAGCTCCATGTTTTGTCGTAACAGAAGGAACTCTTGTTAAAGTTTAACAGAAGGAAATTGTTTGTGCTACCTATGGCATTCGTTGCTGCAGGGGGTCATACAGTTAAGCTGCTCAGGATTTTAAAAAATACATTGGGTGCCATTCTAGGCACTGACTTCTGTGGTTTACTTGTTTATCATCTTCAGTCCTGGCAGAGGAGGTAAATATTTAATCTCTCCAGGCTGGTTTCAGCCTTAAGTCTTGCATCTACTGTCCAACTAGTGGTGATAAAATCATTTGTGAATTTGTATAAATGAAAATTTATTTAGGTTTACTGAGCCAAAAGAAGGAAGACAAACAATGGAAAAGAAACCAATGGGATAATAAGCTCTGTTAGGGATATAATAGAAAGGTAAATGTCATGCAGTTAGAAAGGAAAAAGGCATAAAGAGCAGGTCAGTTTGGCCTGCTATACTATCAGTAGTTCTGGTAGAATTAATGTGCGCTATAGAATATTTTTACTAACACTTCTAAGTTTTCTTCAGTAATCAAAACCTGTAAAATCGTGGTATAACAATGTAGAAATCTTAACAGGAAGAACTCGGGAGTGGCTGGTAGTGATAGGAAACTTTGACAATATGCTAAAATGTGGCGAAAAGGCAAATTGAATGGGATATAGTGCTTCTTGGCTCTCCAAAAAATAACCAGCAACTGCAAAGGGAATCAAGTGTCTCCTAAACTTACTGTAACGTTTCTCTGCATATCGGCAGAAATAAATAAAAGGAAGAAAGTTGTCGTGTTATTAGGTTTTCCAAAATCCCTTTGAAATAATTAAAGAAACTAGGCAACAGAAGAAGTAAGATGGATAAGGTTAATATAACCTTAGGAGTGCATGAATCCCTACTGAATGTGACAAATTATATACTTAACTGGGTAACTTGTTAGGAGACTACCACTTTGAATACTGCCTTCATGCATGGTCCTGCTTCTCCTTCCTCACCTTTCTTTTAACTCCAACATCTATTTGAAATTGTTTAGTTTGCAGATTGATGCCAGAAATGACCAAATGCCTATATTTGCACTGCAGCATAAAGAAGGACGCTAATTTGATGATGTTGATGAGAAAGCACATAAAACTTAAAGGAAAAGTATCAGCCAAAATGATTGTTCAGTTGTGTTTGGAATGTAGTTGGGGGGGGGCGCGGGGGGGAAGGGAAGCATTGTTCTTAGTGATGTATTTTCTGGTCATCCGTTCTTTGGGAGGTAATACTGCTCTAATCTTCTAAAGCAGCGACTTGATTTTTGGTAAAGGGTGCCCTTGTATTGCAAGTATGACTTCAGCTGTTCCTGGTGGGGATAGAAACCTGCCTAAAGCTGGCCAAGGTAAAAATCTTTTTATAAAATCTTAGTGCACAGATACCCAGCAGATACTTCCTAAGGTGCCAAAACCTCCACAGGCTGTTCCTGTTGGCTCAGTTCCAACATTCCTCTTAGCTCGTGCTTTTGATTGACATGCATGTATCATCTTGAATGTCTGAGTATGTCCTCAGTTCACCTTGTAAAGAAACAAATACTGGTACAAGGGGTGGTATGGGCTGTGAGGGGTAACAGTGGTTGGGGTCGTGAGTAGGCAAAGCTGCTGCTTTCTAGTGACAGCGCTGGCTTATGCTGATGTAGAGCAAAAGCCTGTGTTGTACTGTCATCTCTAATGCTCAGCTGTCATTGCTGCTTTGGGCTTAGGTGAGGTTTCTTATGAGAACTCAAAGTTTCTTGTGCTCTGTGATTTTTGGCTGGGCAGGACTAGAGAGGAGCAAGGAGAGGCCAGGAGGCTTGGAGTAAGGAAAAGAGAAGGGTGATCAGCAAAACAGGATGCTGGGATGGACCTGAGTGTCTCAAAGGTTGTTAGAATTTTTAGGTAGGGAGATGTGTTTCCCCCTCACCCATAGAAAGGACAGCTAACACAATTCAGCTATTTTTCACTATAGCTCTCCCTAGACTTGTCTAACATTTGGAGAAAAAGTGATGAAGGCATTAGGAATTCAAATTGAAGTATGTTTGGTGGAGAACCCCTTCTGGTTGAGTGTTCTGAAACTTCATCAATTGGCAACTAACTTCAAATGATTTCCGATTGGAGCTTATTCTGACAGAAAAGAACTACCAAACTGAAAACCAGTGGGTGGTTGCCAGCATTCAACAGCCTAATTTCATTTGTCTTATGCAAACAAAATATATCATGCCTTATATGGGGTCTTACAGAAACTTGAGATCTAGGGGGGAAAAAAAGTCAAGCCTGCAGACATGTGGGCCCTGTAACAGCTCCCACAGCAGGCTGTCCCTCTGTCAGAGCTGCACGAGTGACAAAGGCTGGCATGTTCAGTAGCTACGCGCACTGACATCTGCAGGCTGTGTCATAGCTTAGTTTAACTCGATGACTTCACCTCTGTTCAGCGGCTTCTAGTAGCTGTTCTCTGTGCTTGCCTTAGTGATTTGAGCGGAGCCCTGGTATCTGCAGCTCCGTCAACTGACTCAGCGTGCTAATTAGTCACAAAGGAGCCATGTTCCCGCAGGACTGGCACTCGCTGTGTTTCCCTCCGCTGGAACAGCTTCTCAGTGGCTGTGTTTGTTTCCCTCTCTGTAAAGCAAGAGTTGCCTTCAGTTGCCGAACAGTCAGGTTAATGTAGCAGACCTCACCAGTAACATACGGTACGGATAAAAGGACAGTTTATAAGTGCTGAAAATAGTAATGAAAAATACTGTTGGGAAGAAAAATGTAATCAGTAAATATATGAGCGATTGGAAATTTAGGGGAGAGGTCAGCTGTGTACTCCCAAAATTCACTTCTCGTGTTCTGGATGTTTTTTCTGTGTTCAGAAAATGGAAAAAAATCCCACCAAACAAAACAAAAAAACCCCCCAACCCAAAGCAAAACAAAAAAACCCCACCCCACCACCCACAAGAACAAGAAAAAACCAAAACCAAAAAACCCAAACTGTAAAATGAGGAGGAGAAAGGGAAGAGAAGATAGATGAAAAATGCAAAAACTTGATCATGGTAGCTAAAGATGTCAGTGGAATATCCAGAGCCAGTAGAATTAAATATTCAGCTTAGGACAATTAGAAAGTGTTCAGATACAGGAGGAGGGGAAATTCAAGCTTCAGCAGTGTATTTGTCCAGTAATGATCGTGGTACAGAAATGGCTGCTGGTTTTAATGTAGGAACAGAGAACTGAGGAGACCTCCCAAGTTACTGATTCTGTTCCCTTTCTTTTGCTGGCAACGCTATTGTTCAGTTATTACTGTAAAATCATTAAGTACTGTTAAAATTCTTTCAGATCTCCCTTTCAAAAAATAGGGTGATACAGTTATTTCTTCCATGAGTAGAATAGGAACATTAATTTTATAGCAGTCAGCAGCTGAGAGAGATCAGGCAGCAACTGTAAAACACTCTCAGGTGTTCAGAGATGTAACACCAAATGCAGCAAAAGGTGATTTTAGCTGTTACTGTATCTTTTTTTTTGTTGTTGGAATATGAGCAAGTCTCCAAAAGACTCAAGGTAAACATTATGCTAGTTTTAGAAGTTTGGAATAAATGGCATGGTAATTGCAAACTTAGCCCCAGCTTAACTAGAGCGCAGGAGCAGAAGCGTGGGCTGGTGGATGGGTATTGTGGTCTATGTTGAATAAGTTCCACCTAGATTACGTGACTGATACTTGCAGCTCCTAGAAAACTGTGGATCAGATCAGAAACAAAAGCTAATGCAGGAGGTTGGGCTGTTGACAGGTAAATATTACTGTTAGTATGTGACGCTGCTTTTTCTAGGTAGTGTTTCACGTGCTTATACTAACTTAAAAAGCACCGTCCCGCAGGAGATGACATCTCCACCAATTCCGTATCAGTAGTGCTTGCTGAGGGAGGATGGTGCACCCGCTGTCGTCACCCCTCGTTTTGAAGAACTGGTACTGAAAGCACTGGGGGCAAGGATCTCACAAAGCGTGTGTGTAGGCCCCAGATGGAGGACTGGGAACCAGTATAGCAGGATGTCTTGCATACTGCCGATCTAAGCATTCATTCAGATAACTTTCCTAAATATCGTAACATCAATTGGTTCATCAGATGTAATTAGAAACTTCTCTCTGGATAAGCAAGTGAAAAGAATGGGTGAGTCCTTTCATTTTGAGTGAGTTTGATTTTTTTAGGACGTGAAATCATCAGCTATCATGCAATTTTAATTGAATGTTATTTGAGGACGCTTGTTTTAAAATAGTAACTTTTACTGATACTTTTACTGAAGTAAGGCTGAGTTTCCGGAAGATACACTGTGTGAATAGGAGGATTTAAAACTTAAATTTTTTGTAATTAAACAGCAAAATCCCACTGATTTGAAAATAGTCCTTTCTCCTATCCCAATTCTTTCTCATGCCCCAAGTCCTAGCGTTATTTTTCAGAAAAACCAGGCGCTCAGAAGCTACTAGCATACTTTTTGCAATTAGACTGAAGTCATTCATACAGTTTTTAAGGTGGGAAGCTTTCTTTTTAGCCTGTTGGAAGATACTATTTTCTTCAGTTTCAGTCCAATGTTGTTGTTAGTCTTGTAACACACTCAGCAATACATTTGAGACTTTAAAATATTTTGATCAACTTAAAATCAGGTTTTAATTTTTGAATGAGATGTATCTTAAATCTGTTTCAGGAAATATCCTTAAGTATTAGAAAATCTTCATTGGGTGTTTAATCTTTTTTCTTTTTTGTTTTTTTCCTCTCCTGTAGTTCTCCTGCCTTTGATAGATCGTATGGGAGATGCCAAAGACCAAGTTCGAGAGCAAGCACAGAATCTTATATTGAAATTGATGGACGAAGCAGCACCGCCCATGGTATGTTTACTTAATGTAGATTCAGATGTAGGCCTTCAGTGAGCTTATGACTTATACCTGAGCTTGACTTTGAATATGTCACAATGTTATGGCGACGGTTAACGGTGTAAGTGTTAAAGATATTCTTAATGGGTTGACACTGATTCATTGTTCAGCTAAAGATAAAAATCTGGCACAGTGCAATTCTGCACTTTTTGCATATCATAGCTAAATTCTGAGCAGATGTTTTCATGTCATGTGGCAGGACTTTGTTAATGAAAGCACGTTTGAAGCAATCTCCTGGGTTTGAGTTTATATAATGAGAATAAATAAGTTTATTTAGATCTGAATTTATTTTAAAATTAGCTTTGTATTTGAACATGTAGGAGTAGTCCCACAGTTGAGATGGTGCATTCTAACTTAGAAAATCTGGCTTTCTAGATGGATGACAAACATGCTGTGTTAACCTTTGACAAACTGACACGGGGATAAGTTTCCCTCTGCCTCGTTGTCTTAGGTTGAAGTTTGAGTTAAGCAAACCTGTTTACAGCTCTTAGCACTATGTGGCTTCCAAGTGCTAAATCTTGTATTTCTACTGTGTGAGTCTGAAAAATGTAGGATTGTTTAACAGGATTATGTTGTTTGAGCAGTGATATTATTTGCAACTCTGGAGACCCTGGTTGTCAGTAGGAACTGTTACCTGAGTTTCTAATTTCTGAAGAAAATCTGTTTCTGAGTTTTAAGTGCAGAAGTTAATAGGGAACGTCTTGTTTTTTGTGAATGAAAATGAGGTTCTTTCACGTGCTAATTCCTGGCTTTGTTTACTCATAGATACAGGTTTGAACGTTTGTGCACAGGGAATAAGATTTTGCAGACTTCATCTGCAGTGAGAAAACTGTTCTTGATTGCTTTGTTTGCCTGATAGGAAAAACAGGCAGCATGTTAGGCAACTATAGAAACATTTATTTCCCTTCAAGCATGACGTATTTTCTCACGTGATTTCATCACAGATCTGAGTGGGATTTAGGCATCAAATTCTCGTAGTGTCATCCACAAAGCCATGCCTTTTACCTTTTTGCGAGATCTGGTTTTGATTGTATTTATTTTGACAAGAGACATTGCAGCATTTTTTCATGCCTAAGTGCAAGCAGTTCATGAGTGACACGTTCCTGTGCCCAAGATACTCTGAAGTACCTGGCATGCAGACCTGAAAGTACACCTACTTCTACAGTAATAGTATTTTGATAAATGCACAGTAGAGCATCTTGGCGACACATTCATTTGAACAATTGCTGATAAAGAATGTGGTGATAGTTGCTTCATGCTAGGCCCTCATAATGAAAGAGTTTTAGATTACAGGTCCATCTTTCAGTTTCTGAAGAGTTGTTAGGTTGTACACTGAGGTCATGGAAGGAAACTTCCATATCCATTGAAGGTTACCTGCAGTGTAGGAAAGAACACAAGGAACAAAGGGAACAGCGTGTGTAAGTAGGAGAAGGTATGGCTCTTCTGGTAGCTCCCCTAGGGTGAGAGAAACCTGGCTTCAGGTGTCTGCTACCAGGACAGTTTATGTATCATTGAAAATTTGGATGAAAAGCATCAATCATCCTCACAGCAGGAACCAGAACAGAGAAGTCTTTCCTGTGCCTCCAACACGGAAATACAGAGTTTTAGGCTCCCTTTGCTGCAGAGAAACATCCCTTTGGAAGAGCTGGGTGGAATCCTTTTTTAGGGATAAGACCTGTAAGTTTCTACCTGATGAACTCATCTTGCCTGTTCTAGTGTGTTGTTGAATAATATTTAATTTGTTCTGTTGTCAGTTCCCTTTTCTTTTTTTAAATGTGTGGGTTTTTTTTTTTTTTTCCTTTGTTTTTTATGAGAGAGAACTAGATGTAGCTGGTTATGGGCAGGAAAGCATAAAAATAAGAATCTAGGTGGTGTAAATGCATGAATGGGACAAAGGGAGGTTGACACCAACTGTTGCTAGCCGTGAGAGTTGAAATTTCTAAGCAGCCATCTGAATTTCTCTGTTTAGAAGAATTCAGTTCTTAAAGTAGGGTTAATTTAGTGAAAGACTAAATTTGTCTTCAGTCTGCTTTGTTTGTTTCAGTACTCTACAGTTACCTTTCTACCTGTATTTTTGTACACCTAGCAAGGAGATTTCCTTTTTTCCATGTTTGTCTGGGACAGTGGGTTAATTGGAAGGATGTTTTCTTCCGTAAAATCCTGTTCTTTGTTGTTAAGCTGTGCAGTTTTGGCAAGCCATATCCTGCTTGTCTGAGGTTTGTTTTCTCTAAATGTGATGAAGTATAAAACAAACAAACAAG
This sequence comes from Fregata magnificens, assembly GCA_013389945.1. Lineage (NCBI taxonomy): Eukaryota > Metazoa > Chordata > Aves > Suliformes > Fregatidae > Fregata > Fregata magnificens. Next base: position 43,150 of record WAAD01040448.1, on the reverse strand, counting down.
AAACCACAGATGGGACAAACTGATCAAGCAAGGCTCTAATTGGAAAATTTTATGTCTGCTATGAAGTGTGCTACCTCATTAATAAAGAGGATGCAGTATTCCCTGCTCTTACGCTGTCTGATTTTGTTGATCAATAGCTGTTTGTGAGGGTTTTTTTTTTTTTTTTTTTTCCCCGGAAAGCCGAATACGGTTGCAATAATTTTGTATCTGATAAATTTTAGCAGATTTGTACGGTGTCGCTATATGTTGCAATTGCACCACTCGAGGGGTAGGAATGAGGGTGGTGCCCAGGCTGCAAAATGTGCTATTGCCAGTGTGCAGCCATCGCTAGGCAACGCTCCCCGCGGATGCTTGCTGGCTGGCTGAGGCTGTAATGGCAGCCCTGCAGCTGGGGGAGTTGCAGTTTGAGTCTGTGCATCTGCTCCCAAATACCACTGAGAATCCCAAGTCTCGTAAGCTTCATGTTTACACTTTTTACACCGTAACAGACAGCTAGAGAACGACAAGGAGATGGAAAGGTAAAAAGATAAACCGAGGAGGGAAAAGCTAAAGGCAGGCGATGAAAAACGAGTGCGCAAGAAGGTAGATGAGGGTTTAGCGAGCCAGAGAATTGTACTACAGGAAGCCGCACCAGCACAAAAGGAGAAACGAGAGCAGAACAAAAATGGAAGCAAAGGAATTAGAATGAATGGGCAAGAAATAATTGAAAAATGAAGAAATAAATTTAAAGCCAAAGTAGGGGAGAAGTGGAGAGCAGGAGTATGGATAAGAGTGAGCTGAACTGAATAAGAGGAAATTTTGGCAGGGAAACAGAATATGAAGCAAAAAGAATATAGCAACTTCTGCTTGAGTCAGTAGTTCGTAATGTTAATGTTTGTTTTGTGTGTGTTAACTGTAACAATTCTGCATGTTTTTAAGACCTGTTTCTCAAACAACAAAAATACTCAGCTAGATTTCTGAAGGGTGTTTTTTAGAAACTGTTTTTTGGCGTAGGAATAACCTGTGTTGTGTTCCATACTGTGCATTTTATAACTTAATTTTACCTGAGAAGTGCCTTTACTTTTCCAGTGGACCTGTCTTCTGTTATTTTTTTTGCAACTGTTATTAATGTGACTACGAAATATGGATAGAATTACATTGTATTGTGCTCCTGGTAATCAAAGACAATTATTTCTGTTTTTATAGTACCTGTGGGAACGCCTTGCTGTTGGTTTTAAACACAAGAATTACCGATCCCGAGAAGGAGTGTGTTTGTGTCTTATTGCTACCTTAAACATGTAAGCTTTTTGTTTCTGTGGAGACGTAATGGTTCTATCCTTCTTCTGAATGTAATTTTTCTCTGAAACTAATACTTTAGGAAGTCTGATTCAACTAAATTAATAAATGGGAAAAATCAAACAACTTAACTGGCAAGCTTTCTGAAAAAAGACTAAAGGTATAGTATTTTTGTCTTATTTAAAAGTAGACAAAGGACTGGTAAGAGAGAGATGGAGCTTGATTGATATAAGTTTGTATTTTATAAGTGCTAAGCTACAAGTTCCGCTACAAGTTTCTGGTTTTCTGTTAAAAAAAAAAAAACAAAACTTTTTTTGTCTTTTAGTTATGGTGCACAACCATTAATCCTCAGCAAGTTGGTACCACATCTGTGTACAGCGTTTGGTGACTCGAATAGTCAGGTAAGGATTTCATTACTTACTGGTGCTTCAACAACTATACTTTGACAGAGGAATGAAAGCAAAATAAATGTAGGCATTTAAGAAAAGCCGATAGGCTTGCTTGTATACAACAGATCATTATTTTCTACCATGAGGAACAATAAACCCATTTTCTTCTGAATCAGTCCATGTGTTGGAAGATGAAAGTAGGGTTGCAAAGGCAGCAGCGTAGCGATACACTGTCCCCTTTAGTTTTGCCTTCAGAGGTTGAAACTAGTCATTGTTGAAAATAGTTGTTTCTTATAGAGCATGTTGAAAGAAAAGGAAAAAAAATATGTTGACCAGGAATAATTGCCTCCAGAAGGAGCCCCTACATGAGACCTGTAATAGTCTGCTGAATTTGCTGAAGATAACATTATCATGTGCAGGACAGGTAATAATTTCCTAAATGGAACCCAAATGGCATTTGAGCACATGCAAAGACTGTGGTTACTCAGTTAATTAAGCAAAAACACTTGCAGTGAACATCAAGATGTAGTTCATAATGGTGACATCTGAACTTCAGAAAACCTTTAAATGGAAATGGATAAGATCTCTCTTGATTTATCTGAAGTTGTGTCTGAGAGAAAAGACTAAGAATACAGCAAGGAAGAAAGTAGCATTGGTAGGAGATGGGCAAATAAACAGCATAGTTCTTTATGCTTATTTTCTGGGTGCAGCAAAGTCCTTGTCTCCTCTGTATAGCATAGCATTGTTCTATTCTAGAGAAAAATCTGTTAAGGATTTGTCTTGTTTGTTGATCATTAGTAAAGATGTAGTCCATATCTTGATAGAGCAATTGTGGGTTTAGTTCGAACTGCTACAAAGAACAATACTAAAGTCATTCCAGTAATTCTTTATAGAGAATAATGGCATTTACTAACATGCATTTTTGGCAGTTTTTATTGTGATGACTATGGCTTAAAATATTTAAAGAGGCACTCTGTCTCCTTGCTTTAACTATTCTTTCCCCTTCCCCTATCTTGTCTTACTCCTGTTCTTGTGCTTATGTGATGCCATGTAATTCCTGTTGAAGGAAGTAAAGAAAATGCTGATCACTTTGGCCCATCTCGTGGGCAGTCAGGTCCTTGGTTTTCCAGAAGGGCCTTGCTGCATGTAGAAACAGATGAAAGCAAGATGAAGTGTCAAGAGCGAGTGCAGGGACTAACTTTTGGAAGTATTGCCTACTGTGACAGAGTCCTAAATAAAGCAATTTTTTTCCACAAATATTATTCTTATGTCAATCCCAGCAATTCTGTCTAGAGCTGTTTTTTCTAGGATGTTTCATTTACCATCTGGAGATGCTCTAACTTGGAACAAATACCATCTTGAAATAACAGTTCTACTTCCTTTCCTTTTCACCCTCACTGTTTCAAGTGTTTTGTGAAATGAGTTGGCATGCAGGTCGATAGCCACTGAAAGATTAGTGGGTTGTCAGCAAATGTTGTTTTGGTTTCTGTAACCCTGAAATTAACAATTTAAACTCTGCATTCACAGGTGAGAGATGCTGCCATACTAGCCATTGTAGAGGTTTATAGACATGTGGGAGAGAAAGTACGAATAGATCTTACGAAGAGAGGAATTCCTCCTGGAAGGTGAGTTAGCTGTTTTGATTTTCTGATCCTGAGCCGTTCTGTGTTACTGATCTTTATCAGAACTTTAAACTCACTAAAAACTTTGTTTTAAAGTTATTACAATTTTTATTTTATCTTCTTGTTAGTTTTGCTTCCATCGTGATGTTACTAGTGTTCCTGATTTTCTTTTGCTGTTGTCTTTTCTGCTTGGAAGAGGCATACAGGTGTATGATGAAAAGCAGCCTTACATTCACCAGTGAAAATCCCCCGACTTTAAGAGAAGCCGAGAGCTGGACAGTAGTAGAAAAATGTTTCAAAATTAAGCAAATACATACTGAGTGCAGCGGGGAAATAATTAGAAAATACTGGAATATATTAATCTTGTCTAGAGTTGCTGTTTAGCCTCAGTGTAGGAGAGTCTCAAGCACTCAAATCAATGCTTTTCATGTATTGTGCATGTGTGAGAGAGAACAAGCGTGTACATGTGTGAGTGTGCAATGAAATTATGGCAAATCAACAAGCTACTACTTCCTTGAAGATAGTTATAATGGAAAAATTGTCCTCCCTTGCTTCTTACTAATTAACGTCAGACCAATCCTTTCCACCCTTGATGTTTGCTTATGGTCAGATGAGAGTTAGACGAGAGAGAGGTGCTTTTCAAAATCACTACTTCCCAATTCTGAAGTTGCAATTCTGGGGTTCAATGAGAAAGGAGTATTCAAAAGGAGTGTTCATTGGTCTGTACACGTGCCGTCACAGGAGACTGGATGTTTCTTGCAAAAGGTGCAAGGAAGTTTTGAAAATGCGTACTTCATTGGTCCTTTCTCTTTCTGAAAAGCAATTCCTATCTGTAAAGGCTGGTCTGTGTTGTGTGTAGATTAGTTTATACGAAATAAAAGTAGCGATTGTTTTGTTGCTACCTTGGTAAGGATTTTTTTAATTAAGAAAGCTAGACAGAGCTTGAAATTGTACTTAGTGGGAAAGACTGTTTATACAACAAAATTTTTCAAATTTCTTATTAAAACAATTTATGCTTTTAAAAATCTTAACCCCTTATCAATTAACATATCACTTTACTCCGAGTCTTCATCTCACTTCTTGATTTTGATAAAGCTGACTATATCTACTACATGATGTCATAGGGAATATCAGAATGGATACTGTGCCTCATCAGACCCTTCTAAAAAACTATTAGCCCTAGTTTTTAATGATGATTTGTAGGGTATCAAAATATCATAGGAGAATGGTGTTGAATTTATTGTTTCATATTCCAGGCAGGGCTCAGCCTGTTTGGACAAAAACTTACGCTGCCTATGGGAATGGGAAGTGTACACATTCTCTTCTGTTGAATGGCTGTCACAATTTTAGACTACTAAGAGATTATATGGTTACCACAGAAGTTTAAGCCATATTATTACTACAATTCAAAAAATTAAGTTTCATAGCAGATAACTGGAACATACCGGAGAAGATCCTTCTTTCATTAAGATAGGGTCTTGAACATCTTTTGGAACAGAGAATAAGAGCAAAGGAGTGCAGATAACAAGAGCCTTTGTTTGTACTATGAATGTTGGGGTCTGACCATAAGTTCAGGTTCAGTACTCATCCTGTTCACATTTCCATGCCATACAAACCGAGTAAATCTTGGGATCCAAATAGGATTAAACACCACAGGAGCTTTATATCCTCAGGGTGATCAACAGCTTCTAATTTAGTTGCAGTAGGTGCCAAATTGTTATGTCTACTGTCTGAATCGGTTGAATACAAAATTCCTCCTGATGTGAAAGCAAGCATAGTTGTACCGTTTGCATTTACATAAAGAAGCAAGGCTCTACTTGGGGCATGTTAAACAGGTTGTTGCCACTGAATTTCAACAGTTTTGCACCTGACAGTCAAGGCTAGTGTAAAATAATACATGAGCTGAGTCTCAGTGGTGTGTCCTCTGTAGTAGTTTTCAGGTTGGGATGAAGGGGGGAGTTATGATTTACTTTAGTTGAGCATGAGGCTACTAGTGTCTGTCCCATGCATCGCTGACAGAAGGCAGAGTTCCCGTAGTCTCTTCTTACTCCTTGCCACAAGTAACAAGGCAGTTGACAAAGCTCAGGAAAGACAGATTAGCTCTATGGTAGCTCAGCCTGTTGTTCCTTCAGAGACAGACCTAATTTAAGATGTTGCTTCCCCAGTGCCTGTCAGAAGTTTTCCCTTCGCTTAAATGCATTAAAATTTTCATGTGGTTATGCAGGAGCTATGATCTGTGGAAAAAAACCCCTTTGATGTAGAGTATCATTTTATCATTGTTTTGAGGAGAATCTGTGTTCATATTTGTGTGTGTGGGTAGGTTTTAAGGGTTTTAAGTATTATGGATAATCTCTGGTTCAGACACAGCTGCTTTCAGTTGTTGAGTTCAGCCTTAAAGAACTGCATTGCAGCTCCTTCACTGTATGACAATGCATTAAAAATTGTGTGTAAACATATATATTAGCAGAAAACCCCATTACTTCAGTATTTGGTGCACATGTGATTTAATAGAATGTAGGCTTGTTTAGTTTACATAACAAATCACACATTAGACATCTGTGTGTTGCTACTTGAACGCACTCTGCCCTAAAGCACTGAAAATAAGAGCTCATGTCTGCGGAAAGGAAGGCAGGAAAGTTAATCACGCATTGTTTTGAGAAATTGTTCAACATCCTTAAATATGCAAATGGTATATACATGTTGTGCCTATATAAAGCCAAATGTAGTTAGTAATTTAATAATAGTAGGCTTAAAAGATTTTGTAATCTGCACCTGGTAGGTTTGCCTTTGTGGTAAATATTGGATTTTCTAGAGAAGGTTATTGGACCTGTTGGAGTCTAGGTAGTCAGTAAAGGAAGATGGGATCTTACTTCTGTGGTTCAACAGTACTTGCTACTACTGTATTTTTCTTCAGTGCATTTTTGTTCTTTACAGATAAAAATTTCTGAGTTTGTTTATAAATAAAATCAGTGAGTACCTCTTCCTATTTGTTATTTTTCAACTTAGAAATCTCAGAATAACATTGTGCTTTTTGCCTGAAGCACATTCCTTTTTCAGAAAAATCAGTATCAAGTCAGTGGTTGGAAATTTGGATGTTGTTTTCTCTTTTGTTAAAGTTGCTGCCAAAGAGGTTTGACAGTCGTTGGTATCAGGCCTGTATAGTGTTAATACATTTGTGAATACTGAAAGTGGATGTTATATTTCTTGTTCTGTGAGCCAAGAATAGTGAACAGGTTTTGTTCTATATGGGCCAAATTGAATTTGTTACAGTATGGAATCTATGTGGCTGATTTTCCCTGAGTGGAAATAGTATATGTGGCTCTGGATAGCAGTTGCTTAGTCCGAGTGTTAAAAGCTTTTTAAGATCTTTTAGGAAGTCATCCGACAACTTTTTCCACTGTTACTTGAGAAACATAAATGTATAAAACCACTTATTTGTTTAGTTCTTATGTCTAGGGCCACAACTTCATAAACTGAAATGTTAAAGCATTTTGCAGTATGCATTTCTGCATACCGCATTTTATGTGGTATGCACATTCTACTTATCTGTCTAGTTCATGTTGTAGATGAGGTCCATCTGTGTGTCCAGATGTGGACACATGTCTGTGCAGGATCTGTTTTGGAAGCGGGGGAAGTAAGTGCAAGGTTTCATATGGGCCATTTCCTGCTTTAGACTCACTTTGGATATGAAGAA
>WAAD01040448.1:314-27211 GCA_013389945.1 Fregata magnificens | reverse complement strand
GTCGGTCAGGGTGCTCGGTGGCCGGAGGGGCCCGCCGGGGCCGGGCGATGCCCTCCGGTGAGGGGGAAGGCGGGCCGCCGGGGCTCCGCTCCTCTTCTTCCGCCTCCCAAAGCAAGGTTTGACTGTATTAAGTGTGTTAAGTCTCCCGTATGGCAGGTTGACGTCTTACCCTGATGTGGTTAGCTTCCGCCGGAGTCCGTCGCTGCGGGGTGGTACGTGCAGCCGGAGGGTACCTGGGGCACTGAGCTAGTCTTTTTTTAAATTTTAATCGTGCGTGGATTTCTGGGACGGTCCGTGATCTTAATTATTTACAACGCTGGCGGTTTCCACTCTGCGTTTTTACGCTGGCGTTCTGTTTACCCCTCTTGTCTCCGTGTCACTTGTCTTGGCCAGCTCTGTAAGATAAGACTGAATTTACTATACCACTTTGTAAACAAGCATATGTTAATCTGCGCTGTTTTGTGGAGAAATATAGAGTAATTCAGTGTAGCCATAAAAGAAGTGCCTTGCTTCTAGGGCTAGGAATATATATTTAATAAAGACATGGGATGTTACTACGTTGCCTTCACTGCACAGTGTTTTGTTACACAAACCAATGGAAAGTGGGTCAGTAAAGCAATACAGACTATACTGCTATGTTTTGACTAAAAAATGGACGTATATTTTATCTTCATCACATCTCTGGGTTTTGCGTGACAGCCAAGTTCTTTGAGCTTAATAACTTGATGACTTTCTGTATATGCATTATTATTCTCAGAGAAACTTGAGAAGTGTTCATTTGACTTGCAGCAAGTTTAGGAATGTAGTAGAAGAGCTGTGCTTTTACAAATTATTTTTTATATATATATAGTTTTAGATAACATTAAGGAAGATGGTCTTATAAAGATCCCATTCTTAGATTAAAGTGCATCTTTTGTCTGAATTTGCTAAAACGTCAGTAGTAAGAGTCCTGAGAAAGACCTTTTCTTAAAGCGTCCTGAAATGTATGGTTTTTCACTTAGTTCTTTGATATGTTAGAGGCTGAAAGAGATAATCAGTGTGACCAGACCAGTGAAATTAAGGCTGGACTGGATAGTTTAAAAATATTCGGGCAGTTCTCTGATGTTTGTATTTTTGTTTGCCATCTGCAAGATGCAAGGGAATTCATGGTCTTTGTAGAACTGAATATGTAGTAAGGTCTTTCTTGTTGAGATTTTTTTCTAGGAATGTTTTTCTTCATCATTGTTTCCTTCCTGTGAAGCAGCACAGTTCTCTGTGGTGTAAACAAGGATTGTGGTAACTTGCAGATTAAGGATGCAAGTTGTAGCGTGTTAAGAAATAACTGTATTCCCTAGGCAAAGCCATAGGATTTTTGTGGTTCTGTAATGGTCGAGGTTTATAAAGTGAGGGGGGTTGTGGAGCTCTCTTCTGTATAATTTAATTCATCATTAACAAAGGCACTAAGAACAAAGTACTGTTCAGGCAGTCAGCTGACGTTCTGTGTAGGAGCTTTGAGCAATAATGCCAGATACAATTAACAGTGTGTAGGATGATTATGTAGCCGTTGGTCTCTCTTAAAACTACTGCTTACCACATTTACAAGGAATTCAGTCTTCTGACCTTGTGTTATGAAACTGCTAGGGAAAACAAAACCTTAGTTACTATTAAGAAAACTTTTTGATCTTTTTTCTGAATTTAATGTAGGTTTTGCCATGGTCTTTTGTTTTGCAAATATCCTGTACATCCTCCTAATATATGTGACATAGAAGAAACAATCTGTTTTAAGGTTAGTGATTCTGTAGCCTTTGAGAAATGTCTTTTCTTGACAAAATGTCACTTTGTTGTGGCCAATATGTATGTTTAACTTATTATTTGTGAGACTGTGCTGATTTTTCAGAAGGTGTTGTGGAGATACATCAGAGAAAAGATTTTTTTTTTTTTTATTTGTTTGGTTTGCTTACTTAATCAGTCTAGATATGTTACAAAATTGCACAGAGTATGTTTGGAAACGCTATATAGAGGTGGTAATTTCAACATTTTATCTTGAATGCAAGACACTGGCTTATTGTAATCTTTTGGAATTTTTTTTCAGTTTTCTTGAGCACAAGCAGAAATGTGAATAAAATGTGGTGCTTAACAGTTGAATCTTAATGTGATTTATCAAGTAAGGATTAAAGGAAAGAACCACACTTTCTGTTTGTCCCCACGTTAACTGTCTCAAGCTCTCCAATTTTTTGTTGGAAGAATGTAGAGGAAAAAAATAGTAATGTGTTTGTGGCCCAGCAAACAATTGGACTGTTACTTGTACTGTACTGAACGCGTGCCAGTGGGAAAGCACACACTATCTCAGTCTTAAAGGCATTTCACATACTTGTGTGAATGTAGGTCTGTGTTTGACCTGCAAGTTTTGTTCTGAGGCTGCTGAGGAAAACCAGTCAGGAACTGTCCCTTGCTCTGGATTTCTCATTCCTTGGAGAGGATAATGCATTTCTGCCCTTATCCGCTGATAACCAGATTAGGGTGTTTAGGAGGTCGCTAACAGAATTGCAGCACAGCACGTTGTGCGTTCTCTTCAGGGTTTGTAATTCAGCGGCTTCCATCAGTGCTTTCTCATATTGTTGTTGGCCTGTGCTATGCTACTTTGTTATTTCATAGCTAAGGGACTGTCTTGCTCCCAATTGAACAAGGTAATTAGAATGAGGAGAAAATTATCTGCCTAAAACTATGAGGGGCCATGAAAGGAAGATTAGACATAGGTTTTCTTAAGATGTACTAAACATATTGCAGTACCAGACATAAGGTATTTGAGGGCTATCTAAAAGCATATAATCAGCTTTGTAAGAGGACATATTTGGTGCACACATTTCTTGCACTACTATATGCTAAGTATGCTATTTTGAATCATAATGAATGAGATAAATCTACTTCTTTATTTATTAGTGGATTTTTATTTAAATGGCATACAATGTAATGATGTTTCATAACTTTAAGCACTTGTCAGATTTCAAATGATAAAGCATATGTGACTGGTTTATGAATAGGAATTATCCTTATATCTTACTACATATGCATATCAAATTATGGGGTTTGTCGTCTTTCAAAATACTTCATTAACGTATGCATGGTCCCAGAGCACAAGAACAATTATCTTCCATTCCCTGATGTTCTTCTGAGGGAAGGCTGTCTTCCTAAGTCTTTAATCTGATTAGTAGTTTCTGTAAAATGTGGGTGCTGTACAGCTTTAATATTTTACTTTTGACTGAAANTATATACACACAGTTGTAGTGCATATGCATTTCTGATGTGTGTTTCTGATTTTCCTTTCCTCTGGTAGGCGGGAAGAGGTTTTTAAACCAAGAGAGTCCTGTGAATGATGGTAACAAAGCAATTACTACACTGGCCTAGAAATTGGGCAGGATGTAACTGTGGTGCTTTGTACCATTCAGAACTGTTTCCTGGAAAAAAAAAATACTGATAGTAGCAGAAGTTTTTTCTGGGGAATAGAAATGCATCACTTGTTCCCTTCTCTGTTCTTCTTTGGGCCTGTTTTTTTTTAACATGCTGACTGTGCCTGCACTGGCTCCTTTCCCTGTAATTGCTCCGTACCCCTCCTCTTCCGTTATTAACAGTTGGTGGGCACATTGGTTTGGGAAATGGCTTTACTCACTGTGCCTGACAGAGGAAGACAGATACTGTGAGTTGGAATTCATTCACTGTTCTGAACCAAACCAGTGCAAAGCTGCTTTTCACAGTAAGGTCATATGCTACTCCCGGTGATTAACATAGATTCTGAGTAGTGTTTTGTCTATAAAGTGTACGTACCGTTGCTAATAGCAGTAAAAGAACAGTGGGACAGTGAAACAACTGAATGGGAAAGGGAGGTAATGTGTAAACAAGCCAAGGGCTATATTAAAAGACACAGTTTCTACTCAGAGAATGGATGAATATGGCAAGGTTCAGCACTGATGCGAATAAAAAATAATTCAGGGAAGAAGTATGCAACTTGGAGCATTTCTTACTTAAAAAACAAAGCTGCAAACATGACACACACAGTTACTTTCTCAAAACCAGCATAGATTCTAGAGTGATAACTGCACTTGATTTTTTTATATTCTAGAGTAATAACTACAAGTAAGTTTTTGTCTTCCTGTTTCTAAATGATATTTTTAAAGTGTCAAGGAATTTTTTTATGTGCAGTTCTGGGAAACTTGTGGGTAGTGGTGGTTGTTGTTGTTATTTTTCATTAAATGTGAAACACCAGTCCACTAAAAAGATTTCCAGATAGATTTAATCTGACATCCAGAAGTGTTGGTTGCTTTTGGAGTCTTTCTATTTGTTTTTAAGAACAAGTTACATAAGGAAAAAAAAAAAAAAATCTGTTGGTGTTTCGGTTGATATCCTTGTTTGTTTTGAAACATCTTTGATTATTCCAGACTATTGCTAATTTAATGCGTTTTTTCTTTTTTTTAAAAAAGGTGCGTTTTGAAATAAGCGTTAGAATTGCCAACAGCCCAAGGAGAAATTTAAAGTCGAGTAAGGATTTTCTTTGACAGATGTTGCAAGACTCTTTCACATGACTAATTGGATATTTGCCTTGCAGGGTTAGTTTTCATCTTTGTTACCTATTAAATATGAGGAGTTTTTCCTTACTGTTATACGTTATTTTTAACAAAGTCTTAGTGTAGTAAATGCTGATGAGCAAGTAAGCTATAATTGGGTCATTTCAGACACCTGAAATGCCTTCAGAGGGGAAGGTTCTACTGTAGTATTCACCTGAATCAGAAATTCCACTTTGTATATTGTATTTATAAAAGTACCTTAGTTTTAAAGAGTTGTGTTTGGGGGTTTGTGCATTCTTTCCTTTCCTAACTCCTTCATCAAAATACGCTTTTGGAACAACAGCAGGAAAGAACAGTGCTTAACTTGAAAGAGCCTTTTTAAAACCTACTATGCCTGTAGATTCTTAAAAGAAGTAACTACAATTTAAAACTCAAAGGAGTTTCACAGCTGTATGGAGTATAGGCAACAAGATTTTCATGGTTACTGGTTTAAAATTTCTCTGGTACAGCTTGGCATATATTTAATTGATGTGAAAATTCTTCTCTTCAACTGAGAAACACTTAAAAGCCTTCCAAATTATGGATATTTGGAGCCTGAGGAAAGGTGAGGAGAAGGGATGAAGATGTAGAAAAAAGCTTTTAACAGCCTGCGGAAGAAACTTACTTTCTTCAAATTAGATATTTTTGCTTTCGTCAAATGTCAAGAGCTCCATGATGTTCCATGGTCACCTAAACAATTAACATAAGTAAATTTATATTTGACAAAATATTCTTTTATTGTTACAGATTGTTTTGTGTGTTGACATGATAAAAGTCCTTTGGTCAATCAACTTATACAATATGAGGTTTGCTATTGAACTTAAAGGTCAAAAGCATTTCTGTGTAGATTGTTTTTCTCTAAAGTCTTTTTGTGGTGTTGAGTTGATTTTTGCAGACTATTTAGAAACACTGAGGGAAGCAGATGTGAGTTTTCTAGCTTCTGATAAGAAGTCCAGTTTGAGGAGAGTCTGTCCTCTTAAAAAAACACAGGTTTTGTCACCTGCAGTGAAGTTGCAGCATTGAGAGTAAATTAAAGATAATTTGCCATAATTTCTTCATGTCCACTTCTGAATATGTGAGGTAGAGGACAGGTTGGTCAGTGAGCTCAAACCATTAACAACCCCTTTTATTCTGTGCTGTGGTGTGCATGTTTTCGTGTTCAGAAATTAATGTTGTCCTAATTCCTGAACTACACGGATTTAAAGTAAATTTAGAAAAAGAAATCTCTCTACATCTTATCTGCTGTGTGTTCATATTACACTTTCTGCTTCTAGGACTTGCGTTTTATTTGTTAATCTGCCTTGCCGTTTAATGTTTTCAACGTACAGGTTGAGTTTAACACATAGAAATTGGCCACGCTAAAAGGTAACACGAGCGTTTGCTACTAAAATAATTTCTCTGATGATAGAAGTAAATTTGTCACTGTCAGCCTCTAATAGTAAATCACAATTTAAGCTCACTGTTTGTAAACCTTCTTACTGATATTATATGATACATATCACATGGCCCTTCACTATCGCATATACATGTGATATATGTTAAAGGTGAATGAACGTGGCCCTTATGTCTGCCACTCTTACCTTTGCTGTGATGTAATTGATAGTTTGAAAAATCAAATCATTAAACTCTTTAAGTGTTTCTGTGTGAATGAATTAAGTATTGGAAATGCCACAAACAGTTTCTTCCTCAATGGATATTAGTTGTTTGATTGACTTAGCTACAGATACTAAAACGATGGTCCTTTTTTCTCGCTTTTCTGAGCTTAAATACGTCAATAATGCTAGTCATATTATTGTAATTTATGGATAGTGGATTCTAAATGTACTGTATTTTCATATTAAATATATTGGTTTTAAAATAGGTCATTAGATTCACTGAAGAAAATACTGGTGCTATTGAGAGTAGAGACTTGATGTACAAGCAAAGGAAATTTGTGAAGAAAGAAAGAAAATGACTTGTGGAGCCTGGATAATGAAGACAGTAATGAAACCAGGCCTACTGAGCAAAGACTAGCTGTTGAGTTACAGCATATTTTAAAGGTGAACAGCAGTGTATATGGTTCAAGAAAATATTTGAAGTGGTAGCTTTTTCAGATGGTAACTTAAGCAACAGAGTGAAGTGTTAGGCCAAAAATGAGGTCTGAATTCAGACAGGCTACAACAACAACTTTCCAGCTTTCCCTTCTTCTCTTGCTCTATCCATTTTTAGATTCATGTTTAAAAAACAAACAAACAAAGAAAAAAAAAACCCCGAACCCCCCCCACCAAAAAAACCTCCAAAACCAACCAAACTCCAAACCAGAATAACAACAACAAAAAAAACCCACATCTGGCGTGAGCCTCTTTCAGTGTGCTGTAGCTGATTGATGGAATGTAGGAGAGCTGTATTCAGTTTTGCTTGTTGAAAAGTTAGGGGAACTTTATCAGAATTTGAGACTCGATCAACAGCATAAATTTAACTGATAAATATTTGTCTCGTTCCTGTTACTGACTGCTGCTCCCTGTGCTTGCTGCCTTTTTTTATTCTTTCTTTAAAGACACTAGTCCACTGGAACTGCCTGAAAAAATAGCATGCGAAGGAATAAGTTTGACTTCACAATTGGCTTTAGTACGTTGGGGTTTTTTTTGAACCAAGTTGTATTACTTAGCTACTTTTGTCATTGGTACTTTCTACCCCACCCCTCCCCTGAGGTTACAGTGGGAAAAGGAGTGTCTTTTGGTAAGAGTTTGAGATTTTGCTGATGAGCATCAGAGTATGTTGCACAGAACTTGAGAACTGTTTGCCAGCACTGAATCATAGGTACAGCTGCCTCCTTCAGGAATGCAAAGAGAAACAGAGGAGGTACCATGAAGTAAAGTTAAATCCATCAGTAAGTGGCATCATGTTACTTCCGTCACTACGCTCTGTCATCTTCTGAAGAACCATGCTCTGTCATTGTGGGAAGCAGATTTTTGTTTTTGAATGAGAATTTGTGTCCTAATGGTTCAAGATCCCTCTACCTGCTGTGGCACAGGGACAATGCCCAGGAATTATGCCTTTAGCTAGATCTAAAGCATCTTAGGTGCGATTCAGCTGCCCAGGCATAGGCATCTAATGCCACTTGAGGTGCCTTGCGGTATTCACACTAGCCACACGGAGCAAACAAGAGTGACACGAGCCCTGCAACAGATCTGTGCCCTTCTGGAATGTCAGCTGGCAGCCAGACAGGATACCCAGGACTGTCTAAACTGGTTTTAGATGACTGCTTAGGCAAATGAGTCCTGTTCTTTGTGTCAGGACAAACAGATTCAGGCTGTATGGAATGCCTGATGTGTAAGGGATAAAGTGCTCACTAAATGATGTGGGGCATTGGCTTGAAGTATGGATTAGAAGGATCCACTAACCTGCTGCATCTGTAGTGCTCACAGCTTCATTTTCATGCTTGACAGAAATTGTTGTAGGCTACACCAGTTCATCTGGAATTGAACTGATGATCCAGTCCCAGATGTTCTAAGGAACTGATGCAGTCTATGTTTGTAAATCATTGAAGGGAGACTGGCAGTCAATGTCTTGGAAGGCACGGGATGTGGGAGTGACTTGGGAAAAGTAAGGAGTTCATCTACTTGTCATTGTTTTGCTTGGGCACGATTTTGCAATCATGTCATTATAAACAGTTTGTGGTGTGAAAGAGGAACTGTCAGCAGTAGTTCAAAAACATTTAGTATGTGTTAGCAGTACTTGAAAGGAAAATGGATATAGGAAGGCCACGTTTTTAACAAAAGTCGAAGTTTAAAAGCGGTTTTATTAAAGATACTATGTTCTCTGGTTTGGCTATCGTCGATCTGCTGTAAAATACTGCAAGTTGGTATCTACAACCCTAGTACTGTTAGATATGTAAGATAGTACGGATGCAGTATCGAGATTTGCCTTTATGGACAGCTTTAGTTCAGTGTTACTGCAGGGGATCCTGGATTTTTCTCCCCTGTGGTGTTACTTGGGGATCTGCTTTAAGGTCAGTTAACTTCTGATTGGCTGCTTCTGAGTAGCATGAGTAGAATATATATCTTCTATTTCTACAACCATATAGGTGATACTATATTTCTTTCTTCTGTTATTGACTGTGACTTACAAAATGTTAGATATTAAATGTCACATTAATTCTATGAATCTTTAGACCAACTAAGGTAAAGGCTTGAGTTGCAGTAACGAATATATTTTAATTTAATTTTGTTTAAAAAATAAAATATTTTTCTCTCTAGATAGGAAAATTTCTAAAGTCTGCTTTGACCCTGGATACATCTGTAATTACCCTTATTGCTCTATAGCCAAATCGCAGTAAATAGGTTGTTTAGAAGATTTTAGGATTGGGAGTACTAGAATGTTCTTTAAGTATCAAGTTTGATTGTAAATGCTTATCCTTTGATATCTCTGAATACTTTAAAAAACAGATACTGCATATTTGTAATCTGGCCCCCAAGAGTAGTGCTACAAGGCACAAAGATATCACATATCTTTTAGTTATTTTTAGTACAAGTTGCATAGTTTGTTTCTTAAGAATTTTAGTATTTAAACCTTTGTGATGGTTCAGAGTTTTGGTCTGTGTTTGTAATTGAACAGCTGTGTCTGTATTTAATCTTAGAATAACTTCGGTAAACCCCAAGTTTGGAAAGTGTGGTAAACTCTAGTGTCTGATATGTGATACAGGTTGGTTTGGTTTTTTTACTAGAAACATTCCTTTGCCTCCTCTGAAATGTTTTGTAGAAATGTACAGCAGTTCATTGATAACAATTCACTTGCTGCATAGTACCTGCAGTGCACTCCTCTGCGGTAGAGATCTCTTTCCTCTATTAGAAGAGAAAACTTCTAATGCCTGGAAGTTGAATCTTGTGTTTCTAGCTTTCTGAATATAAGAACAACCTTTTTTTTTCTATTTTTTTCTGCTTCAAAGTTGTTAATCTGTTCAACTTGTACCAGAGTGAGAACGTTTGCTGCTCATCGGGTTTCTTTGGGAGCTTTAGGCGATACTAGATTCCAAGCTCTTCTCTGTGGGGTGTGCTTACCTCCAAAACTCTTCTTGCCCATTGTGATTTAAAATGAAGATATCGAGTAGAAGAACAGTTTTGTGAGACTTAACTGAGATTCAGTGTCTTCCGTTAATTGTGTTTTTCATTTAAGATGTTCTGTACATTGCTAGCAATTTGTACAGCTTTTTATTCCTGTTTTTAGTAGCTTAGAGCTTTGTTGTAAAATGCTGTTTGAATAGTGCTTTCTCAGCTGTCAGGTGTATTTGCATGTGTAAAATTTGATATGCTGAAAGTGTTGTTTGGCCTTGAAAATTACGTAGAATGAAAATTATCTAGCCATTCTAGAATGAAAAGATGTTTGCATCCTTCAGATAGATTTGTTTTGAAATATCAGTTATATTTAGGCTTTTATGACTTCTGTTGTAGAAATTAATTTTGTTTGCAGACTGCATGAAACTAACGTTACAGTCACAGTTTGATACTGACAAGTACAGCTGTCATCACGCTCTGCATGTTGGCAGTCAGGAGCTCCAGCCCTGGTCCATTGGCTAACCGAGGGCACATAGTAAACAAGTTTTGGCTCAGCTGGCTTGAGCAGAACTGCACCTTGCTTATACCCTGCGGAGTAACCATTATACCTTGAGCTGGGGTTCTGTGTGCTGAAGTATATGGAAATGCTTTTATAAGAGATACGAACAAGTGTATTGTTGCGCATGAGTGAGAGCACGTGGAAAGCGGACCATACTGGAAGCGAATATAATGCTTTTGTTTCATTAACTGCTATAAATATAGACTTCAGGTTCCAGATCTTCACAAATACTGTTAAGGATCTTTCTGAAAATGGAATGTCCCTAAAGATCAATTGGGGTTATGTTGTTAATAGAGCCTAGGAAAATAAAAATGTAAAGGCTCAAAAGGGTGGAGAAAACCTCTGGTTTCTGTAAAAGATGGTACAAAATTTTCCTGCTCATGTTTATTTAAAAACAAACAAAAAACCCCACAACAAAAGAAGCTCAGCTGCGTTATCACTTTAGCCTTACAAGAATTAAAAAAGATCCTTTTCACCTGTTAATTTTATACATTTATGGTACTGCGCTATAATATTGGAACACTTTTCGTGACTGTAGTTCAATTTTTAACTTATTTTAACATAAATCCTGAAAAGTCCAGTTAAGAATGCCTGTGTGTCAGTGGTTAAGATCAGTTCTATGTTTCTCAAAAATACTTAAGCATTTTAAAATAAAAAGAATTTATTTTAAAAGCTAGGTTTTATGTGGATTAAAAAAAAGTATGAAACTATTTCTTAGTGTAGGTTTTTAATTCACTGTTACCAATGTTTTAAATGTATGAAAAAAATATTCTTTAACTGGGCAAAGTAATTTGACAGCATTACCAAGACCATTGCTTAATATATCATTATATAATTTACACAACATGCCAGTAGCTGGGAATGTTTGCCTTTGCATTTTTTCTGAAATTCTATTTTGGGGTTGAGCAGTAACTTCTACAATTCTCCATCTTCAGTACTCCATAATGAATAGCTTGGTAAGGGTAAAATTAATTTATCTGAGCCTTTGGTTCCCAAAGTACACTGTTGTTTGGGGTTGTTTAGGTTTTTCTTGATTAGGGGTTTTCGCATAAATGAGCAAAATGTTCACTTACTATTTTAAAAATTGTTCTGCAAATAACTTTTTTCAAAGGCTTCTTGTGCAATATTTGTATATCAATGCTGCATTGTAGTGCTGTTGGATAGTAACATGAAAGTCTATCCTATTTTGTTATCAAACCCTAAAAAAATGCAGCAACAAAAACATTTTTATTTGAAAAGCACATTTTCACTTTCAGGTGGTTTTTATAATAGCATATTCATGCGTCAGTGTTGATCTCTTCATGCTGTTTAAAAACCTACAAGATATTTTCTTAATGCTATTTTGTAATTACCTGTAATGTTGCAGGTATCTGAGATATTAACCATTACTATTTACATTTCTATTATAGTCTGTAGTTCATTGCACTTAATCTGGCGTTTGGATTAGTGGTTTTCCCTGCTCAAAAATCTTGATGTCTGGTTCTATTTAAGATACTAAGAGTAAAAGCATCAGGANAGGCTGATGCCTTTTCCCAGATTCTGAGAGTTTACGTATCCAAACATGATTATTCTTAGCAAGCTTCTCTTAAAAATAAGTGTTTGTAGGAGAGAGGGAAATAACGTTTGTGAAAATTGTCAATATACATCCAGATGTTTCTTGTGGTGGTTTGTTTCTTCTTTAATCATGAAGATTTGTTAGTGCAACACATAGCTTTTCGCTAATGCTAGAAAAATGTACTAACTGTAGCAGCAGTGATCTCGGACATGTTAAATGTGGGGTGTTCTAACGTTTGATGGTGCTGCAAATGCTGTCGGAGAAAACCTTGCTTTACACTTTTAATGAAAGCTGCCTTCCTTTGGGAGGCTCTATTATTAAATATAGTTGACATTTCACTGGGAGCAAGTTCTGAATAACCAAAGGGTAAATAGTCACCGTTCCAGAGATAGAAATGGCAGGTTTTAGAGCAGGTAATATGCTAAATTGGTCTTCCATTACTGTAGTGCAGCTGTGTCTCAGCCTCGCCCGTTTTATTTATTATAGGAAACATAGACTGATATGTTTTCCATGCTCAAGCTTATAGATAAATCCTTCTTCCGTAAGTGGATTGAGAAACCGTTACGTTCTACTGTTGGCATAATGTTGGGGTTTGGGTTTTTTTTTGAGACTGAATATTTTATATTGAGACTATTTTATTTAGTCACTAGAGATTAATTTCTTTCTTCATTGAAAATACACAAAGCTGAAATTATTGGAAAGAGGAGTGCAAACCCCAGAGTATTGTCTGCCTGTCTAATTTTTTTAATGAAGGATAGGAATAGTGGCAAATACTGTGTGTGGGAATGAATTTATTTGCATGGAGAATTTTCACCTTTTCCTCTGGCGGAGGCTCCCAGAAGATGATGTCACCTTGCAGCTCATTGGTTGTGCGGCACCTAGTGCAGGGAAGGGAGAGAAAGATGCCGGCACAAATCTCAGTGGTGGATCTAGGGTGTTTGCGAGCAGTTTTTGATAGAATCTTTGATTAGTATTGAGAATTTACTGCGTGTGGCCATGTGAGGTGCTGGGTCCGTCCTAGGGTGAGGGGATTGAAGAGCTATCAGAGGAATGAGGCGGCTGATCTGCAAGAGGATCTGTGATTGTAAGTTGAAAAATCTGGGTGGAAGGAAAGAGACAGGGAATGCTGGTTAGACACATTGTGGGAGGATGTGTAGCAGAAAATGCATGCATGAGTAAAAGAAGAAAAGGGAGAAGCATTTGTCTTTGGTAGACTGGAATGATAAAAATTATATTAAGGGCTTTCCTTTGGGGAAAATATTCAGAAATGGGCAAAAATATTCAATCTCTGCAAAGATATTTTCCCTTTGTGGGAATGAATGTGTAGGATTCATTTTTATGTTCAGTTTTACAGTGGTTAATTATGAAGGCAAAATAATATTTTTATAAGAACTTAACATGTAGAAAATGCTGTTTATTTCTCATTGTCATTGTATTCCTAGGTCAGAGACAGAGGACACAGTGATAAATATTTCTTTTTATACATTTTGTGAATTTTTATGAAATGTGAAGCAGAATAGTTGATTAGGAAATAAATATACATCCATTCTAACAGTTGTATTTTTATTTAATATATCCTTCTCTAGACAAAAGCTTTGATGATGAAGAATCAGTGGATGGAAATAGGCCATCATCAGCTGCTTCAGCCTTCAAGGTTCCAGCACCTAAAAAGCCAGGAAATCCTTCAAACAGTGCAAGAAAGCCAGGATCAGCTGGTGGGCCTAAGGTTGGAGGTAATGTAAAGCTATTCAGATTCTAATCGGTGTTCCCAGAAACCTTGCCAGAGCAGGCACAAAACAGAGAACTTTGGAAGGTGATGTTTAATTCATGACTGCAGTATTTTTGCAGAGCTGAAAACAGTAAGCAACCCTGTTTTACGTAATTATTGGTATGTAAAGGTGTGTGCATGTCTGTCTGTTTTTGTGAATGTACGTTTAGCTTATAAAGGCCTCGCCTCTCAGGTTATAAATAAAATTAACGTCTGGAGATAGCAGTTGTGTTGGTAAAAATGAATATATGGGTGCCTCTTTGATGGAATCCACACATCACTTACCGTATATATAAATATACTGTGAAATTCTGTAGTAGGTCTGTGTAGATGAATTTTTTACTGTAGGTTTGTACTGTTTCACATGGCTAGAAAGGACTAGCCATCAGCTATATACCTCAACACGGGTGTATATTACACCTGAATGACTTCTATTATTGTTCCTTAAACTGTCAGGGTATTGTGAAATTGGCTGTGAAAGATAAAAAATGAGGGCCAAAACCCTTGCCAGGATTTTTTTGCATGGTAAACTTCAAAGCAGTATAATGATGATGCTTACTAATTAAAATCTTTGAACATGGAAATCCGCATTTTTTTAGGGCGGAGGTAATCTGACAAAAGCAACTGTTTACTGCTAAAGAAGTGACAGCTTTTTTGGTGGCTCATGTACACATTCAGAAAAATATATCATTCAGTGGAAATATACCATGCTTCAGGTATGGCTTTTTTATGAGTAATTGATTCTTTCAGTAAGGGATTTTTGTAAGTAATTTTTTCATGTTCCAATTCATTTAACATTCCCTTATGTGAACTGCAAAGCAAACATAAAATTTGAAAGAAGATACACATGCCAAACAAGCTGCCTTAAGTATTTTCATGTTAATAAGATGTAACTAATGTTTTGACACTTTATTGTTTTTCTAATGTGATCTTCAGAATTCCTAATAAATTGAAAAGATTCCCATAGAGTGGGATCGACACTGACATAGTATAACTGAAAATTGATAGCAGTATGAATTAGAAAGAACCATCTAAAAGACTTCCTAAAGGAAGTTATCTCTTGAAATTGACTCTTAGTGTTTATTATTATTACACAAATAAGTAATAATACTATCATCTTCTTTAACCTGAAGCATGGTGGTTTTTGCATGCCAGACTAACATATATAGTACCAGAACTGAATGCTCAGGATTCCTGTTTCTTTCAGTATGTGCTTCTTTTAATAATATTTTATTAAATATAGATTTTTTTAATTTAAAATTGGTTTTACACGTAGACTTTCATTTTACATGCTGTGCAGTAAAAACATGGAGATCGGAGAGCAGGGGAAGGGAAATAAGAACAGAATAACTGCTTGACTGATTTTTTCAGTTTTATCTAAAAATTCAGGAGTAAAGGAGATTAAAAAACCAAAAATTACTACATTATTTTTCCTCCTTTTCCTATATTGCCAAACTTCAAAAAATTAAAATGAAAAAATACATGGAATAAGGATGAAACTTAAGCATGCCAAAACCAGAGAACTTTGGTCATTCCTTGCTTTATACAGTCTCCTTTCAAGTCTGGAAAATACTGAGGAGTGTTCACATACACATCTGTTTCCCCTCCTTTTTTTTTATTTTGTCATTATGTCTGTAGTCAGCATTTTTAGAATTTAGGATTGAATGTTTGGCTGGCCTTTATAATGTTGATTAAATTGTTCTTTGAATGCTTGTGTCTCTGTGCATGTATGGCGTGGTTGTACAGACTTCTCAGGTGCTTGACCATGGAGAATTTTTGCCTTAATATTTTGTAGGAAAGATGTTATGCCTCGTGTTCTTCACCAAATGGCAAGAAGGTGGAAATTTGTTTTCCAGTGTTCAGTTGTTCTCTACTACCACTACTTTTTTCTCTTGCTGTCTACCAGGGAGAAACTTTTACAGGTCTATTAATCTGCTTGTGCACAGATTTCTTTAATTACATATAACTATATGCTTCCTAGTTTAATCCTTCTTTGGTGTTTTTTTCCCTTCAAGTTTACCTGGAGTTGACCCTCAATCTTTTCTTTTTAGCATTTTCCATATGTCACCATTGACCAGCAAGGCTATTGTCACTGTTTTCATTTTTAGCAGCTAGTGTTCATTTTACTCCTGCTGCTCAATATTTGTATCTTTTAATGTTTTTCTCCATCTCCATACTTTTTTTTGAGGTTACTAGTGTTTAAACTAGTTCTGTCTATTAACAAGCTTGCTAGCAGATAGAAATGTTAAATGTCTGCGCTAAGAGAGCCTTACCCTCCTGCATAGTATTTACAAATCCTGCATCTCCTAGCCTAATAAAGAACATTAGTGTAGTTGCCAAATGTATTTCTTAAACAAGTCAATCAAGTCGTAGTCTTTTCCAGAACTGAGGAATTTCCCATAACATTGTTCATATGAACAATGATACTAGGTCAGACAAGAGGTCTCAATAGTCCACTGTCCCATCCGACAGTAGTCAGAAATGGCTACTAGAGAAATGTACGTGAACAGGGCAAGTGTCTAGAAGCACACGGTCATTACAGGACAAAATGCTGGGAGAGCTGTTTAGAGAGCTTTATTCCACAGAGAACCACTGTCTTTGAAGCATCCAGTTAGGGCATCCTATTCTGCTTATCTTGAGACTTCATGGATCTTTACGGCTACAGACAAACCTTGGTGCTCTTTGGCATCCACCTTCTGTAGGGTCTGCTTTGCAGGTGGCTAAAGGACACCGGAGGGGTTTTTTCCAACTTCAGAATTGCCATCTTTTATGGAGCAAATCTATGGTTCTGGAAGTTGTCTGCTCTTGCTGATTAAGGCGCTGCCGTATCCTGCAGTCCCAAATCCTTCTGCTCACCACTGCATTACAAGCCTGTAATCAGTGGGAATGTCATTTCTCACCTTTCCCTCATAAGCACTGGCTACAGGTATTTCAGGCTCATAACTGCTCACCTCATGGTTCTGCCACCTGTTGGTCCTGCTTGCCTAGGTTTTCTCTGACTCTTTCATATATATGTGTATACATACTAAGAAGTTGCAGTTCAGCCTTGGAGGAAGAAGTAGCAGGAGCTCCATTAACTGTGTTACTTTTTCTTTCCTTCTCACAAAAATGTCCAAAGTCATTTCAGTGACCCACAGCTGAAGCAGTTTTTCACTGCAGTTTCTTCTCTTCAGGCTTCTGTGACCAAGGCAGAACTGCTAGTGCAGGTAGAAGTTGTGTTGAACATAGACTGAGATAACTGCAAGTTCCATTAATTTAAACTACCTTTTACATTCCAGAGATCCTTTTCATAGGATATTGCGTTAGAAAGATGTCTTTTCCTATCAGCTGTAGATGACAATAAAGTAAGTACAGCGTTTTCCTTGTTCCAAAAGGGAATGGAGGCTATCCTGTCTTGAGGCCAAGAAAATTAAACCTCTAGCCATGCTGCTCGCTTTCTTTTATGCTGATATCTGCTGAATTATACCTCAGATGCATGTGTGCTTGGCTTTTCATTATATACTCCGTGGAGATGTTTCGTATTGAAGAAGTGGATAATTCCACCACTGACCAGATACTCTGTTCAAGTGAAAGGACCCATCTAATAAGCAAAAAGAGATTTTTTTTTTTTTCACTGTGTTGGGCTCTTTCCATTTTATGTAGGAAATGCACTTTGGTGGCACTGGAAATGCAAAATCATTGTCCAGGAAGGCAGGTGAAACAGCTATGTACATTAGCAATAGCAGTGTCCTACCTGGGCTGGAATTCTCTCTCCTTGTGCTGGGAATGTCTGTGCAAGATCTTTTCCTGTCGGCTGTAGGGATGGGAGAGCTTGTAGAACCTGTGCATTTGCTGACAGGTGTGATTAAGTCTGTAGAAGATAGCTTGCCAGAGAAGTATCAGAGCAGGCAGCCTCAGCGGGGTACTGCCCTGAGAGTAAGAAATCCAGCAGTCTGTTTCTCAGCTGAGTTTACTGCTGGGAGGTGTTCAGACACTGACCTTGCTTGTGATGAATGAGAAGTGATGGGTCTTCAACTTAATGGGGCAATGCTTTGTTTGGCATATTTCTTATTCCATGGCCAATACACTTTCCCCAAGTCAGTCGTTTGCCAGGAAATGCACAGCTAATCTACCTACTTCTGACACACTTGCTTTCAGCTCTTCATTCAAGTGGCAGAGCCTCTGGAAATACCGCTTTGCTCTCAAGTCTTCTTACTGAGAATGTGCACAGTGTGTGTTCTGCCCTTCCAGAAATGGATACTCATGGGCTCGCTCTTGGCAGTATGGCTAGCAGCTTTTCGATTGTAAGGGACACCATAATTTACAGCAGAAAAAGATTTAAGTTGAGTATGTTAGCCAAATGAGCTATATTCTTGTCCCTGTACTGTTCAAGATCTCTTACAGGGCTTTGGCAGGTTCTCTTGCAAATGTGAGTTCCCTGCTGCAAGTCTTCTAGGGAATTGTTTGCTTCTATACTATTCAGAAGCTTTATGTAGTCTAGATGTTAGTAGGAAACATCAGTCTGTACCCTAACAAGAAGACTGGCCTCCTTTCTTTTTCCCAAAATGTCAATTTAAGTCAGTAGTCTTTAAAATGGATTAAATGTAGGAATAGTGATACTTCAATAGAGCTTGCTGATGAAACCCAGTCACGACAAAAGTTGGTATTAACCTACTGTTGTATGTTTTATGAGAAGCTCTGTGGGGCTGGAACATCATTCTTAATGTGGTAATTTGAAACAAGGTGTACTTTCTACTTTTTGCAGTTGTCTTCAGCAGGAAGATACTGCATCATGTATTTTTTACCTATGGTTCACTGGCTTTTTTTAATCTGTATTGTATTGGCCTACTAGTGTTATTACACATTGCTTACTGTTTGACACTAAGAAGGATGTTACACTTTTGAAACAACCGATGTTGCTTTAGGATGAATCATCCAGTGGCAAAACAGCAAAGGGGAGGTTATTAATTCAAATGTCAGAATTATTGTAACTGCTGTTTAAAAAGATATTTTGGAGTAAAGAACATTGATGCCAAGTGTGAAGAATATGAAGTGAAACCCCAAGGACATAGATTTTTATTTTTTTTCTGTTAAAAAAATATGTGCCTGCAAAAAACATTTTTTTCCAACCTAAAAATTGTGATGTTGCCGCCTTAAACTGTTCAGAGGATCTGGTCCTCAATGAAGATTGCAACTGTGCCAGTCTGAGGTTTGATGCTGGCATTATTTGAAATAACCCTCAGTTTTAGGATGGTCTTAAGTCTTAAAAGGCCTCCTAAAGTTTGATGATTGCTAAAAAACCATAAAAAATATCTTCTTTTATGTAGAAATCAAGTAAGTGGAAAACGTGGGTGAGCCAGGTGAACGGTTTTGGCAGAAGAAGGCTATGAGAGCTGTAGTTACACCGTACGTGTTTTTCTTAACTACAGGAACACGTCCTTAACTGTAGGAAGCTATTACCAACTTTAGGAAGTTTAAGTTTAGTTTGTGTATCTGTCTACAGTGTGTTTTATCAGCATCATAATGCCTTTTTTTCCTTCTCAATAACAACAATACAGCTCCTTGCTGAGAAGTATTAAAATGGTACTGATTTGCTTCTTTTGCCTCTATTTCCTAGCAGAAGATATTTCAAAGTGTTCAGAGGCTTTAGTAGGAAACAGTTTAAATGGAAAGGCTCTGCATAAAACAAATGTGGTACTGAAAAATGGATACTTGCCTTCTGAAATCTTAGCCAGGTGAAGTTAACCTCATTAAAACATACTGTAGTTAAGAAACATTTTTGTTAAAAGGGCTTCAGTAATTGTGGAACTGTAAATACAAATTGTTAGTGAATGCACTTGAAACAGGGTAAATCCGTGCTTGCTGTATCGATTGTCTTCAGACTCACGAAGACAGTTCTGTGTTTACCTGCACAAAAAAGCTTCATAGTAATCAATGCCCAAGTTTGCATCTGGTTTTTTTTGCTTGTGTGTGGTTTTTTTTTTTTTTTTTTTTTTTTTTTTTTAAACTTCTGAGTTCTGCAGAAAATAAGTTCAGGAGTCTTTTGTCTATTATTTCTTTAGCCCTCATAAAGTGACTTCCAAAGTGCTGTATTTGTCATGTAAAATAAACCAGGATTTTTTTTTTGTTAATTATTCTATATCAGCCCTTTGTATGACATCAAACTGCTCTGAGATAACCTTGGTCAGCAAAGCATCCCTGACATTGTGGCACTTGCTTCCCTTTTTGGTTTCCAGGTTGTTGTGAAATTCAAGGATTTCTTCTGCAAGATCCCACCTTAAATCAGCCTTTTTGTCTTTCTGAGCAGCCTTTGAGATCAGCCCTGGGTATCAGAGTCTGAATCAGAGGACTTGTTACAGAATACCTGTTTGCTTTCTTGTCCCCACAGTGAATGTCAATGAACTTCCTCCCTGAGAGATCCTTGCCCTTGGAATTGCTGGGTTGCAATCCTGCAGTTGTGAACTGCTGCTATTTTAACCTAAACCAGAATTCAGGGAAGTAAGAGGTCTTCCAACTTTCCAGGTTCTCTGAGAGTTGTTGGATTTTGCTATCGTCGTTTTGTACTCCCCTGAGTGGCAGTTCATATGATCAGCTGTCTGTTCTCCTTGGCCATTATAAATGCTTGTCCAGTCGCTGGGGTTTCCATTCCTCTAATAGATAATTTCCTTTGCAGCTAGCCTCAACAGGTGGATTGGAAAACCAACATTAATGAGGAATCTGAATGAATACAAATAAACATGATTTGCCAAGCACAGAGAGTGGTGGTGAATGGTGTTAAATCCGGTTGGCGGCCGGTCACAAGCAGTATTCCCCAGGGCTCAGTTTTGGGGCCGGTCTTGTTTAACATCTTTATCAATGATCTGGATGAGGGGATTGAGTGCGCCCTCAGTAAGTTTGCAGATGACACCAAGTTGGGCGGGAGTGTCAATCTGCTTGAGGGTAGGAATGCTCTGCAGAGGGATCTGGACAGGCTGGATCGATGAGCCAAGGCCAACTGTATGAGGTTTAACAAGGCCATGTGCTGGGTCCTGCACTTTGGTCACAACAACCCTATGCAACGCTACAGGCTTGGGGAAGAGTGGCTGGAAAGTTGCCTGGTGGAAAAGGACCTGGGGGTGTTGGTTGACAGCCGGCTGAACATGAGCCAACAGTGTGCCCAGGCAGCCAAGGCGGCCAACAGCATCCTGGCTTGCATCAGGAATAGTGTGGCCAGCAGGAGTAGGGAAGTGATCGTGCCCCTGTACGTGGCACTGGTGAGGCCGCACCTCGAATACTGTGTTCAGTTTTGGGCCCCTCACTACAAGAAGGACACTGAGGTGCTGGAGCGTGTCCAGAGAAGGGCAACGAAGCTGGTGAAGGGTCTGGAGAACAAGTCTTGCGAGGAGCAGCTGAGGGAACTGGGATTGTTTAGTTTGGAGAAGAGGAGGCTGAGGGGAGACCTTTTTGTTCTGTACAGCTACCTGAAAGGAGGTTGTAGTGAAGTGGGTGTTGGTCTCTTCTCCCAAGTAACCAGTGATAGGACAAGAGGAAATGGCCTGAAGTTGCATCAGGGGAGGTTTAGATTGGATATCAGGAAGAATTTCTTTACCAAAAGAGTGATTAAACATCGGAACAGGCTGCCCAGAGAGGTGGTGGAGTCACCATCCCCGCGGGCATTCAAAAAACGTGTAGGCATGGCACTTCAGGGCCTGGTTTAGGAGTCATGGTGGTGGTAGTTGACGGTTGGACTTGATGATCTTAGAGGTCTTTTCCAACCTTAATGATTCTATGATGAATTATAATTATATATATGTACACACACCTATACATATACCTTTGGAGAATATATATACGTGCATTCATAATTACTGTTCATTAGTCTCTCTGTTTTCTATGTGTCACCCAAGACAGTTGGCACATAAGTTCATACTACTTTAGTTTATTTTGCACTAATTTCTAGAAGCTTCAATTAGATGGTGGGATATATTATGTTGGATAAGCACGATACTGTATCTGATAGTCTTCTCTCAAAAGGCTCATAGCCTAGAAGGCAGCTTACAAATGGATAAAATAGGAAGAGAGTAACAGTGGAGCAGAAATTTGGAGGTCTGGAGGTAAGAGCTCACCACACTGTGTAACCTTCTTTTGACATCTCTACCCTGTGTTGTAGTCCCAAATGTCCTACTAGCAATCATGGTAGTACCAGGCAGTGATGAGAATAAGGAAGACAACCCACCCCTTGTTTAGTTTGCTGACATTGAATACTGATTTTTTTTCAAGCAGTAAGAAGGGGAAGCAATTTGTTTATATTTTCATATGGGTGAATCCAGAAGGAAAAAGAGGAAGGAGGGAGGAGGAAGCTAGGCTGAAATCAGCTGACCCTGCTGCTTTGAGTCCTGGTGGGCTGTGACTGTGTTACAGAGTAAGCAAAGGCAACCATTCCAAAACATTTGTGCATTGCTGCTTTGCAAAGTAGCAGGTGTGATTCCTCTTCATAGGGCTGGAGGGAGGAGAAGTGTCTTAAAAGAACCTGTTCCATTTCTTTGGACAATTGTATATGCTCTCAAATAGAGAAGCAGGGAATGTAGAAGCATAAGATGCAAATTATTTTTATAATTTGAGTAGAGAATTTTCACCAAAGGTGCAAATATTATTTGCAACAAATAAATGAAATATTCTTAAAAATATAAGAGAAAAACAATCCATTAAAATCTTTGACCTTCTGTCTTGTACTAGTGAACTTTTAGAAGTAAAAGATAAATGTGTTGTCTAAAACATGTAAACTGTAATTGTGTGGCTTGCGATGACAGGCAATGTTAGTTCTAATTGTTCTTAATACAGTATCTGTTTAAATTGTTTCAGAAAAGAATGCACAGTTGCAGAGAACTGACAACAGTAATGAAAATGCTATTTTTCTGAAACTGTTACACTGCAACAACTCCAAAAAAATCACAGTATCCTAAACCAGCCTGTTGTGTGACACAAATTATAGATGAAACAAATAAACTGCTTGTGTTCCTGGTTGTTCATAGTTATTTCTGTAATGTAAAATAATCAGTGCAATTTTCCCTATTCAGGTGTAAAACTAGGAACAAATTAAAGAAAAATGTAAATATTAGGTTATCAGAAAGTTATATTAAAAACTGAAAATAAGACTAATGCTGTCATGCTCATAAAATTAGCATAACTTTAAAGCTCGGTTGTTGAAACTGCACAGATGAGCCAGGGTCTCAAATGTATGTTCCTTTAAGTATTAGTGAAAAATGAGTGCCAATAGAGAAAAGAAATACATGAGTGCTTTGAAAGATTACTGTGTGAGCATGAACATTGTGCATGAGTTGAAAGATGACTGTATGAGCTTCCAGGTGTGTAGAAACAGATATTAACCAATGGTGAGATAAGCCTAAAAGAAATCAGGAATCTGTATTCTTGCTGCTCATGGAACTGCTTGTTTTTCTGCACATCCAGGGTTTGGTCTTATCTAATGTATGCTGTCCAAACCTCGTACTAAGTAAGACACTATCTTTGTGTAGTTGTCATATTTTCTGTGTGCTTCACAAATGCTTCTGAATTTGACTGATCTCCACAGCATGCCTGTGAAAATAAGAGGTAGTAGTATTAATTTTTTATACCTGTGAAACTGTGCTACCTAGGAATTGAGGCTAAAGTTGTTGAAACTCTGCATTCAGTATTAGGAATCAGCTTCAAATACTACTGACTAAATTTCTCAGAGAATGTAATTTTGAATACACAATTCCAAAGGAATTTTCATGCTCAAGAGCAGCTCCAGATTTTAAGGTCTGAATGCTGGTGCAGTGATCTTCAGTCTCTTCAGTCCATGTAAGAATTATTTTGTGCTGCTTTTTAGTACTCGAGTCCTGTATTTCTCCTGACTAATGTGGCACACCTCAAGGATTGAGATGTGCTATCCTAATAGACACCTTCCACCACCTTCTTCCTTTTAAGCATAGCTCACTCCTAATTTCTTGTCCCTCCTGCTCCTCTTCTTTCCTGGAGTGAGTAACTGTATGGAGAGATCTGCTTAGCATCTTAGTTCTCCGAGACAGCACACTCACTTGCTGGGTGGAAACTTCCGTTCATGTGCAATGTCTCTGGCACATAGGAGGAAAAGTTTTGATGAACTAGGCGCAATGCAGGGAGGATCTCCGGGGAAGTTCTCTAACCATGTCCGCCAAGTTTCTAACACAGGCAGATAAAGTAAGGAATAAAAGGTATTACAAAAGTATTTGAAGGTATTTTGCTATTTTGTTCAGTTTGTGCAGCTGTCTCAGCTTGAATTACTTTCTGGGTGCCTCAGGGACAATGACTGTGGCATGGGAGGAGCTGAGGTGGACAAGTCAGTTCAGAATGAATGTCAGTCACTGGGGCTAAACATGACAGAATTCATCTGTCAGTTTGCTTAAAGTGGGCTTTCTAGCGAAGGATTTTCTACTCTGCTAAGTCACTTGGTTATAACTTGAATTGTCTTCTAAGCTGGTTTAAAACAACGTGTGAAGGCTTTGTCAGTTAAGGTTCTGCCAAAAAAAAAAAAAAAAAAAGCTTATTTGGGTTTAGTGTTGTATCTGATGATTTAAAAATATATTTTATTTCTGAAACTTATTTCAAAAAACTCCGGTGGCCTGTGTTGGAACAACTGAATAGGTTTACTGATCCTAATTGTCTGCCCAGTGACTTTGTCAAAGGCAGTTCAGCTTAAGTCAAAGGCATTTTAGCTTAAGTTAATAAATCATGAACTGCAGTGGCTTAAGAGACTGGTACATGTTCCTTCTGCTGTTCCTCTCCCCCCCTCCTCTCTCCCTTCTATGCAGGTAGTAACTACCATCAGACAGATGTGTTGAGCAACCCAGTAAGGTAATCTCCCAGTGGTTTCGTGTGTTTTATTTGTGAGGTTTGTCTGGTAGGCGAGGTGTGTGCTTGCAAAAGCATTAGGAATATAGACAAGTTTATAATAACAGAGAGGTTTTTGAGGATGGGGAATTATTTGTTTCCAGATGCAATTGGTTTTTTTCTCAGAAAACAGACATAAGGCAGCTGGATTTCTGCTGATTAAAATTTTTGTCTAAACTAAGATCATTGCAGCTTTTTATGGTTTGGTCTTCCCCTAAGTTTTATTGGCAGAGCTGTGGCAATTAGCAGCATGATCTGTTTCTTAACTTGTACAGCAAGGCTAGTAAGTGACGCTAACAGTTACACCAGGAGAATTATGCATTGGCTGATACAATTTATGCTGTGAGTAGAACTTGGTACAAGTTATTACATGAACTTAATTTTATTTAAATTAGTCTAGTTATATCCATCCTAGAGGATTTACCAGTGTAACTATGTACAAGTAATTCTGCCTGGTTTACAAAAAAAATCCACCTTGTCTAATGTTGATCATGGTTAGAGCAAGTGCTACTTTGTTGCTCTCAAATGTTTTCCTAGCCTAAGCAGGCAAGACTAAGGCATCTATACTCAGTCACTCTTAGTCACCTGATGAAAGAACACCTTCGTGCTTTATCCAGATATTTGAGACTGAAGAATAGTTCTTTGCTTGTTTTATGGGAGCTTTTTCAACTTTTTCAATTAAAAGCCAAACATCAGTCTTTCAGACATGGAAATAACATTTAGAACATTGACAGAATTGAGGTAAGACCACCAGTTTCCATTATTCTGTTAAAACATCAAGGTGTGTGTATACAGTATATCAAATTGCCTTAGATAACCCAATAATTTAAAACATGAAGGGAATTTTCAGACATGCTCAATTTTCAGCTACTTTTTCCAAACAGTTGATTCATGTTTTCCAGAAGCAGAATTGTGAAAAGTGCGTAAGAAAATATGTTATTCTGGACTGTTGCAGTAATCTTATGATACCTGGAAAGATAGAGATTCCTTACTGAGCCACTGAAATTCAGTCTGTACACAGGGCTTTATCAGAATCATCATCTTAAAATTCACCTTTGCTATCTCAGAGGTGGTAATTCAGATCATGAAGCACTGGTAACTCCCCCCCCCCCCCCAATGGTACCATTTTAAAAGTAAGCTGTCAGTTTTATCAGATAGTAATCTGGACTAATCCAAGGATGAATAAGTAGATTTTACAAAGACTATCGGAGAGCTGCAGAAGATTCAGGAAAAATCCTAGTTTCAGAGACTAACAAACAGCAGAATGTATATTCAAAGAAAGAATTAAATATGACCTTTGCAAACATCTGTCCATTAGGACTGGGAACAGAATTTGGTTATTGAGCACTATCTCTGTCCATTGCAAGTACTGTGCTAAAGAACTCTGTTCACAAACAATTAGATTTTGTGTCTTTATCGTTGGTAGGGATTAAAAAAATTGGTTGCATCTATTAATTTATTTGTAGCTTGTGTGGGTGCATTTGATTTTTTTTGTTTGTTTGGTTTTGTTTTGGTATCAACACTTTCTTTAGATTTTTTTCCTCCTTGTGTTCAGTGAGATAGGCTGTCCATTCCACTAGGTTGCCTTTGCACTTGTCCTTGCTTGAGTTCATTTTGTTTGAGTATTGCTCTACTCCCTTCAGCCTAAACTTAGGCTTTCAGCAGCTGTACTGTTTAAGCTGCCTGGCGTCATTTCCTTCCCTATCTCCACTAACTCATGTGTATCCCAAGTCATCCATTGGATTGTGCTAGCACAGTGTTTATATGGCCCCACGGTGAAGCAGGCCAGGGAACTTGCCTCATTGAAACCATTCTTCTTGGCCAGTTTATTTTATTCTCAGCTTAGCCACTCCCTGTTGTGATTTACTATTCAGCTGTACCAGAGCTAGAATGAGGGAGATCAGCAGGAGTGAGTCGGAGTTGCTGGTCAACCTATTATACAAAAAGCTGAGTAAGTACTTGAGCTTATCCTGTCCACCTACCCTCTGCTGAGCTGAAGCTGCTGTTAGTTCCTAATTTACAGCTGATTGTTGTTTATCCTACAAAACCAAAAGGGTAACAGTACTTTTTTTTTTAATCCGAAATGATCTGCATCTTTTACTTCTGCTTCAGTGTCTGGTAGATAAGTGAAGCTTTTCAATTAGTTGAGATGTGGATATAGCTTTAGAGTTTGGGGGTTTTTTGTTTCTTTCAGAAAAAAATTGTAATCCACATCATCTTACTCTAGATGTGTTACTCAGTAACATACTGTTATGGCATGCAATTAGAGAATTCTAAGGCATAAAAGACATTTGTATAACAGTACCCTTTTCAAAGTTTACTAATGCTTAATTTGTGATGCGCGTTGTATCAGAAAATAGTTACAAATTTTTTTATAGGGATATGTGTTGAGAAAGGCATTTAAGAACAAAAAGTGAAGCAAAGTTTTAGAGTTTGTGTTACTCCTAAGTTTCTGTACTGCTTTTGAAATTCCCTTTTTTCACAGGGAAATTTTTGTTCCAAAATTTCAGTCAAAAGACCCACAGAAGCAGAAAAAGCT
>WAAD01040445.1:292670-311552 GCA_013389945.1 Fregata magnificens | reverse complement strand
GAATACATTGTAGCATTTTCTTCTTGTATAAATATTTATTTCCTTCAAGAAACTCCGCAGAAGGGGAAAAACTGGTTTTGACCATAGTTCTCTAAAGAAGGAAGCTTTAGTGTGTCTTATTTTCTCTATTGAAGTAGCTGACGGGCACAAGGAGTAAGTATACCTTCGTGAAGGTATAACAACATACTGTGTGCCAAGGGGTTCATAAGTAACTTCATAGTACCTGTTATACCTCACAAGAAGTGAGGACTATCAGGATCCTGTCTTCATATTGCAACGTGGTCATCCCACTTTATGCTAGGCACTGAATAAGTGAGTTAAAGCTCCAGTCTCCTCCTGTATCCTTTTAGGAGTTAGCAATGGATTTCTGGTTATTAACAGGATGAGAAGATAGAAGGAAAGTTAGTGAGCTGGCACTAATAACACAGAAATAAAATAGGGGGGGGTTATTCCTGTCCATTGAAGTTAAGGTTGATTGGCATCTACCCTACACTAGGCCCTCATTTGTCATCGTAAGCATCCTTTAAATGAAAGTGAAGCTGCATGAGACTCACAGAGCACATTTGCTGTTGTTCTGAAGCTGTTTGTATCACCTGTAGCTGTAGAGTTAGCGAACGTGTATATTTGCTGTAGCCTGAACATCGTCTCTTCTATAGGTGTTTTAATGTGCTGCCCTTTTTTTCCAACATGACCCTTCTGGTTGCTTTTAACAGTTCTTATAAAAGAATACTTTGATCCACTTTTCTCAGTGCCTGCAATTTAATCTCTTTTTTCAGATCTTCGGTCTTGATCTTATGACTGACATCACCACGTCCAGTGCTGCAAAGCATTTGGATTTGTTTTCCCTTAGATTTGACTTGTGGATGCCAGAAGTTTGTAGATTCAAAAGTGACAGACCAAGTTCATAGTAGAAAAGTCATCAGAAGACACTTGATACAAAGTTACTTTGACGTAGGGCTCAGGAACTTCTTGAGAAAGGCTTTTGAAATTGGAAAATTATATAGGGAGATAGCATACTTGCCCTTTTCATGTATTTTTATCTAGGCTTTCACCATGGGACTAGGTAGCCCTTTGGTCTGCCCTGGTATGGCCATTCTTGGGACCTTACATTTTTAAGTTAGGGTGGTTTTTTGGGGCGGGGGAGAGGAGAGACACAAATATACCTCATCTATTTTAGCTCACTTAAATCTTTGCTACACTCTTAGGTCTCATACAACCTTCCCTAAATACAGNTCTTACTAAATGAGCATGTTGGCTAAATTGATCAAAGTATTGCTGTTGCAGATCTGTTCTCCTTCATTATGAATCTGTTTTCTTTCACCATCACATTTGAAAACTCCAATAACCCTTCCACTTTCTTTTTCTGTTGAAAATAACATACTGCACTTCCCCCCCCACCCCGCCCCGAACTGTAGCTTTGTTTCCAGTGTCACCATTTAGCTGCCAGACAAAGTTAAAGAAACTAATGGTAGAAGAGAGAGTAAAATAATTATACACAGCAGCAATTAAGGTGGTTTTCTGCTGAAAGAGCTTTGTGGCACTGGAGGCAAAACAAGGCTTATTTTTCTAATACGAGGTCATCTTCCAGACAGAACACAGAGGTGTTGATAGGCACTGTCTGAGAAGAATTCGCAAGGGAAGAAAAAGAGCATGTCATGGAGGCGTGGAAAGGCACGTTCTGTCCTCTTGAGTCTTTTTGAGTTCAATTTCTTAATCTTAAATTTCCTCCAATGCAAAATGGCTCAGATTTTTTTTTTATGAGTAGTTGAGGCTACACCAACCAGTCCAAAGCATTTTTACATAGATAACAAATTATTGTTTAAAAAAACCCATATATTCTTCCAAAACACTGTGTTTAGACTGGTACTTTCTACTGTTGCTGTATTATAATACAGAACCTGTAAAGTGGTGACAGTCTTGTTACTATTTTTTTTTTTTAATTAACTTTTTAATTAAAGATTTGGTTTTTAATGTGCTGGTATACCCCCTCACACAGAACTGTGTAACTTCTCTGAAACATACGTTGTCTTAGGTACCGTATATTAATAGACAAAAGCATCAGAAGCAAAATATGGTAGAAGTTCTAACATGTCAGTTATGATTAATGCAGTTCTCTCTTCAAAAGAAAACTTTTATTAAAGTCTGTCCATTTAAATGGGTCTAATGCAACAAGTCAGATTCCCAGTGGATCAATGGTGGAAGCAGACTAAGTGCTAGACCTTCCACCAGCTGTGTGTGAATTAAGTGACATAAGTAAGACTAATGAGTCAGGAAGTGTCCTGTTTTGCAGGTGAAAGGTTTTTTTTATTATGTGGAGCAGTCTCAGAAGAGGAGAAACATGACTTAATAAGCTAATAGGGTGGTGGGGGTTTTTTTTTAAATCCCTTGTATTCATTACTTAATAAATGTGTAGTACTAGTCTGGGCTTGTCCGGTACAGCTTTTGGCAGCACCTTCTAGAACTACTTAATTGATTACTGGTTTTTTTTCTGTCCCACAGTATCATGTGGAAAGCAGCATGAGTTGTAAACGAGAGCCTATTGTATGAAGATGAGATAATTGCATTATAACTTTTTAAAATAAAAGCAAAGTACCAGATTTTTACCTTTTTCTTTAACACCCTCCTCCATTTCAAAGAGGAGAGGGGAATATAATGATTTGCCTTGATATTTCAAAACTTGTATTCACCATACAGAAGTGATATGATATAAAATGGTGAGTGAGATTGAAGCTGAGGTTCTGCCAGGCAGTGACTGTCATACCAAGCAGTGACGGAAATGCCTCATGGAGAAGGTGAAGTGGTATGATGATGCAGTTTTTCTCTTCTCTCTAGGATGGTTTACTTGTACTGCACTATGGCCTGGTAGTATCTCCGCTAACTGTAACTTAAAGATTGCTAGAATATCAGAAGGCAAAAGAATCCAAGTCATCAAGCTTCTTCACTGCTGTTTTTCACCAAAGAAGGCCATCGTATTTCCTGTGACAGGAAGCAAGTAAAAGGAACCATCACTAACTGCTGTATGCTCGTAATTTAACGTCTGACTTTACCACTGTAAAAAATTACAGCCTCTGTAAGTACAGCTATAGATGTTGCTATGCCTTGTGTTACAAATTACTGTCTTCAAATTTAACTCAGCTCAGGGAATTTAAATGCTCAGAGTAGCTGCATTTTTTTTTTTTTTACTTTCTAAAGCCACAAGATCTCAACGGGGTGAACAGCCTTTTTTTCCTCTAAGCTACAAGATATTGCTTACTTTCTAAATGTCTAGCTAGAACAGTGCTCTCAGGGATGATCTTCAGTGGGCAGTATAACTTATTCTGGGGAGGAGACAGTCATTTGCATAAAAAAAAAGTGTACTGTGATCATCTGCCTTCAGGTGTGATTTGGGAGAGGAAGGGAACTTTAGAAATGCAGACCAAAATGGGTAGAAAATGACACATCAGCATTGTTTTTTGAGGAGTAGCATTAAATTTAGTTGTTTTTCTTGAAGAAAGACAATTTTGTTTGCACTGGAAATATATTTGCTGGTAGTTTGGCTTATACCAAATGGTGGATCATGCATCTCCAGTCTTAAAGGAGATGAGCTCGCTGTAAGCTGGTTAAACTATGCATGAAAAAAAAAAAAAAGTAGCACCTCTTTCTACCTGCTTGCTGTATGTAAAATAATCACTGTCAGCCTGATTCTGCTGTCATGTAAAATCTGTCAACTGACTTGACTGGCAGGTGCATAAATCCTTCCACTTTAGCACATATCTTTCTAGCAGCAGTGAAAATGGTAGCTTTTTCCACTCTTTCTAATGTGTATTAGTGCATTGTAGCGGAGACCAGGGTTGAGTAATGTAATACTTGCCTGTTACTACCAGATTCACAGAGGACATTAGGTAACTTTAATTTTAACGTACTAAAATACTAGGTTTCGTGAAAACTGTAATACTTCAAATTCTGTTCAGTTTAAGATTTCCATGGTTTCTTGCGCAGCATTGAGGACCAGAGCTTTCTGTCTTATGGTCTTGCTGCATACTAGCTCATCAATGTGGAGATTCATGAAAGCTACCATTATGCACCAGGCTCCCTCCCTTCCCTATAGTCAGTGTAGGGAGAGGGAGGAGATGCCTTTGTAAGGGGTTTCAGAGCACCTAAGTTATCTCAAATGCGCTTGCTTGCTGTCAACCTAAGACAGCTGGCATCCTTTGTCTAAAGAAAGCTTTCATGAATCCTTCCTCAGGTCTTTACAATAAATGTTCAGTTTTGTCTGTGAAGATGACACCATAAGAAAAAAAAAAAAGTCTTGTTTGAAGTAATTCTTGTGATGCTTCTAAAAAATGTAACAAAAATATTTCTAGCTACAAATTCCTATTTTATCTTTGAAGTTTGTGTAAAAGTAGTGTTTAAAATGCAGAAGAAAATAAGATTATTTTGTAAACACTTTGAGTTGTGTTGATAAGAGAATTATATATTGTAACAATAAAATAAACTTTATTTTAGCCAATTTAAAATTGAGCTCTCATATTTCCATGCCATGCTCCCTATGTCAGCCTCAAAATTATAGCAGTTGATATTGAAACTGCTGGATGTGCTCTGGGGTTATTAGAATGACAAATTTCAATTACGAGCTTGAATGGTGAAGGGTAGTTTAATACCAGAATCTCCACTGGCGCTAACTGCGATATTGTTAGCTGGAGTAACATGGAATTTCTGGGACTCATTTGAATGAGGATTTCAGTGAGAAGTACCTCAGTAAAGAAGTCAAGATGATTTTTCAACACAGATAGAGAAGAAATAATCCTATGTAGATACAGAACCCCTTTTTTCCTCATTAAGTACATCTTTTTGTTAAAGCTGCCTCTGAATTATTTTCATTCATGTTTATGGCTGTTGTTATGAAGTCCCTTGTGAACCGGATCTTTCTCTGCCGCTCTGATCGTCCTGGCTTTATACAAGGCATCTGGCTTGTCTACTTCATACTGCCACTTCCCGTTTTATTGTCACTCATGGTTTTGTTTTCTATGTATAGCTCTACGCTTTAACAAAAGTTAGCAGTACAGTCACATTTTACATTACAAATTCTCTGCTAGTCCAGGCTTGAACTTCATGTTTACAGAAGGGCTTATTTGCAAAGTTTGAGCTATATAGAAGCTGATAGTTAATTCAAATTAATGTCATTCTAGGATACTGCTGACTTGCGTAGCCTCAAGATGACTATGCTGCCACTGGCTCTGATGTCAGTGTCAGTTTCTGGTCTTAAAAAAAAAAAAAAGAGAGGTTTTCTGTAGGGTAAATCACATGCCAGCTAAAATGCAGAAGGCCTAGACTTCCTACTTCATTCTTTCAGTGGCTTAAATGAGGAGGATTGAAGACGTGTTGCCTGTGATATTTTGGTATGAATGCTTAGTGACCTCTTATTTCCCATTTGTCTGCTTCTCTCTCCATTTCTTCCTCACCTGCCTTCAGAAAGCATATTCTTAGCTTAGTTTTCCTGGCTGAACATCCTGCTTTCTTTCACCTTAAAGCATACCCTAAAGGCACTGATGCTTTATCTGCTCTTCAGCTCCTGCAGTACTCCCTGCGGCTCCGCTTGGCAGGTCAGCGTGCAGTGCAGGTGACCTTTGGCTATTGCCAAGGCTGATCTGTGGGCTGTGCGATTTCCTGTATAAAGATTATCAGTCTGCTTGCTTTAAAATGTGCCAATCTTCTTGCAACTCTCCTGCTGCTGTTTTATTTCTGTTGGTCTCCTTTTAACCTTGGCTTTCCTCCAGTCACTTTTGGTCCTGATGATAGAAGAGCTTCTGTAACAACAGCCTGTCTATGGGATGGCATCTCTGCCCTCACGGGAGATGAGCCAGCTTTGTGCTCTGGAAGTGAAGGAAGGTGTGCTTAGACTCATTCATTATTTTACAGACACTATTATTGTTTCCTCACTTGGTGAAATAATTCTGGTTTTATTTTCTGGTTACCTACTTAGCAGTGTCATGGCTAACACAGGTCCTAATTAAATACTACTTGTACTGCAGCATAATTCTGAGTTGCTTTACAGATCTGCTAATTCCCAGCAAGAGAAGACGGTGAGGCCTAGTGTCAGGAGTTCTTGTAAATGCAGAATCAAGCTACAATCCAGTCATGAGCATTGAGTCATGTTGGTTATGTTCTGCCTATTTTCTTTGTGTTTAATACAGATTTAGTGTAATAAGATAAGGTTCAAGAGACTAGTGACAGGTGCAGCTGAGCTCTCTTTAAATGGAGGGGCACTGCGATGGCAATGTATAACTATCATTTATGTTCTGAACGCTGCTGTTGCACCCGGCCTTGATCTGCATTGCCACCAGACTGTGGCACACATCAGCCCAGAGAACCCTTGATACTTACAACCAATGAGTTTTACTGAAAAACCATTCAAGCTCGTCTAATACTACTCTGTGTTGAATTATTTTGAGGGAATCATCAGGCATTTATGTGCAATGATTTATGTTAGTGCATGTTAACAGTCACTAACAAATTAAAATTACATCCCTGGCATTTCTGTTTTCACTGTTCTTCACTGTGGAGTATCATTATTGTGACATTTGTGCTCCATACAAATGGGGGCAGGGGAGGATTCACTCCAGCAGCTGAGAGAGCGCCTGTTAACAGAGGCATAGGAGGTTTTATGTATTGCATCCCTTTCTTTTAAAGGGAGATGGTCAGGCTGTCTACGTGAATCTTCTAATATGCTGCACGCTCAATAGAGCGCACCAGGTGCCAGCCTGAATGTTTAGGTACTTTAAAATATACTTATGCTGTGCTAGATACTTGCTGGAGATGGAGAGAATGTTGCAAATGGTGCATTCTCATCACTTTTGCTTATTAGTTTTTTCTACCTCCTTTTTTTCTGTAACCCTAACTAGTTCAGCACAAAGAGAAGCAGCAAGGTGATCATATGTTGAATTTTACCCATGCCATCTTTAAGACACCCTTGCTGAATGAGCGAACAGATACTTACATTTGCTGAGGTTTCAGAAGGTTGTCATAGGTAGAGGTTTAATCATCAAACATGTCAAATTTTATTGGTTTTGAGAGATAAATGGTAATCCCATCTGAGGTGAAATGCAATATTGATTGGCTGCCCTGTGGCTGCAAAATTCTTGCTGGAGCTGTATCACCATCTTTACTGGGTTTTGATTTAGTATAACAACAATATATGTGTCAAAGCAGCAGTGATCTGCAAAAGAAATATTTCCCAAAGTGGAAGAGAGAGCTTGTGTTTTCTAATTGGTTGGTAAAATAGTCTATTTGGAAATGAAATCTTAAAATGTCTGTTTTCTTCCAAGGGAAATATTAACAGTAGAAAAGTGGGTGGTGGGGACTTGGCAAAGATTGAGAAAAACAGTGTGTTCCTGGGAGAGCTGCTTTGGACCCCTTTTCATGTGGTGCTGGGAGGCAACCAGTTGTTCCAAGATACCACTATGTGCTCAGAGCACACTGCTTGCAGCATGCTTTTCTGTAGCTTGTGGTGACAGAAGCAGTTATTAAATGATGAACAATTGTGTCCTTTCTTGCATATACCTGGGACTGAAAGGTAAGAACTCCCCAGATGAGAAGCCCAACACCCTTCACAAGAATTTGCAATTTCCTTTTTCTTCCTCACGGGACACGGGAAAATATTTCACCTATTGGTGGCAATAAAATAGCAGATTATTTATGTGCCAGAACATACAGAGCAGGAACGGTAGTGGTCTTCCACTGTGTGAGCAGGTAAGCTGAACACGGGGGCACCTGCATTCTCTTTCCAGCTCTGCCCTTGACTTGCTGTATGACCTATGCTCTGTCTATCTAGTGCAATAATTTCCATGAAGTGATGTGAATGGAAAACCCCACACTACTGCTGGGTTTTTGAGGGCAGGCAATTAACAGACTAGTGCTGAGATCCCCTTCATGAATGCAGGTATAACAGGACTGGTAACAGTACCTGTTACCAAAGCAACCAAGTGTGTTTCTTTTGAAGACTTTGCTTTTACTTGTTTAAAATTTTGCCAAATGATAAACATCTGGGCTGAACTTGATGTGTTGCAGGTTGTTCCAGCTGCAAGTGGGTTGATTTAGTTGTCTATGGAGAAGTTCAACGAAAAGGAACAGAAAAAACTTGGTTTTAAGAAACAAGTAGGTGGTGAACAGTTTGGAGGAAAAAGAAAAAGTGATGCTTGTTTCATTCTGGGGTGGGTTTTTTTCTTTTACAACTTTGTCATTTGGTTGCAAATGAGCCCATAAGGAAGCTTGCCTCTGTGTTGAGGCATTCATAGCTTTTGCCCTCTAGATGGATTTTCTGGTGTCTAGTAAGGGAAGCTCAACTTTTTAATCAATTAGTGTATTTTACCTATACCTGCTTGCACAAAACTTGGAGGAATTTGATATCTTTGAGACCTTCAGCCCTCTCAAATGTGGCTGAAGTTAAACTGATAAGCATATTAAAAAAAAAAATTATTGCGGAGGGGTCTGGAGGCAAAGGGGACATTCAGTCCCAGTATGATCCCATAATCCTTGCTTCTTTAAGAATCTAGCCTGAGAATATTTTGGCTTGCTGAAACATTTTGGCTTGCTTCCAGCATTGCCAGTCATTCTTATTCATTCAGCTCTCAGGCCTCTTTGCTAGAGTAGGAATTTGCTAATGAGGTGCCTTGTGTCTGAGGTTTGGGGTTTTTTTGCATTTCCATTGAAAATTTGCTTAAACTTAATGATGTTCTAAACCTCAGTGCAAACTGCGTTTTTCAGTCTGACCTCAGCTTTTCTGAATGACATCTCCAGACAGCTCGTTCTTACAGACCACACTCAGGTCTGGGCATGTACGCCATCCCGGAGAATGACCACATGTCAGTGTGTTCACAAGGCTGCTCTGGATGTAGGGAAGCCAGGAGCCTGTGTTTCCTGTGCTCTCTGGGATGCAGGCAGCCAGCAGCTGCCTCCCTACTCAAAAGCAAAGCAGCTAAGCTGGCCCTGCTGTGATAGGAATAGACTCTGGTGCCTCTGTTGTTTCAGAGCTGATGCTTACGGCACCGCAAGAGCTTTGCTCCCATCTACGAGCAGCAAGTGGATGTGTGCCTGGGGCTCTGGGGTTGCAGTCTGAAATTTTCTGGGTATTTCCCTTCCATCTAAGCAGGTGTGTCTGCATTTAGCATGAACACTGCTCCTTCTTTGTGTTTGGTGGACACAGCCAAGCTCCAGCAGGGCGTCAGTTCCGGGCAGCAGTGTCCTTGGCAGTACATTCTGCTTTAACAAGGATATAATAATTTATCACAGAGTTGCAGGTTCCTCTCTGGTTTAGCTGGGTGAATTGCAGGGGTTTGGATGAAGACCCCTGTACAGGCTGTACTGCCCTGCTGTAGGAGTGCATCCCCCTCATCCCCATAATTGCAGAACCCAGCTCTGCAGCCCTTCTGGCTCAGCTGGAATCTGCTGGGACAGAACAGAGTTGATGAGCATTCTCTCACCTGACCCCATGCAGCGCCCTGTTTGCATGTTACACTGCATTTGCCAAGTGATCCTTATTCCCATATGCCTGTGAAGACTTGCATGAATGAGCTTACATTGCTCGTGCTATTTTGGTGTAAACTTTGCTTTAAAGTGTCAGGGCCCACTGATGTGGACATTTGATCATTCAGATGCATCTGTTTGGCTGCTGGCATTAGGGCTCTGCGTGGGTCACTCACTCGGGGAAGAAGCTCTTCTCCTTGAGGAGGTCTCTGTGCTAAGGTCTCTTGCTAAGCTGGCAAGGAGAGAGCTGGATGGATCCAGCCAAAGGTGCTGGAAGAGACTTTGCTCTGAATTGCCTATTGATTCCTTCTTGCTGAATGACAGAGTTCTTCCCCAGCCTGGAAAAGGAGATGTTTGCACTCCTGCCAAAGGAAAATCTTTGGGTTTTTTTTCTTTGGCTTACTCCTTAATGAATTCCAGCATCTGGACAAGCATCATTAGCAAAACTTCTCTGTGTGCAGCAACTCTCTCTGTTTTTTAGGAGCTGTACACCTCAGCACAGACTGTTATTGCAGGAACCTCTGGTGGAGCTGAAGGACCCTTGTTTCCAGGATCACAATGGGAACAAGGCTCTTCCATCACTGGAGCAGCAGGAGCGTGACCTAGGGCTGCCCCAGCCAACATCCCAGGCTGCATAGACTGTCCCACCTCACCT
Organism: Fregata magnificens; assembly: GCA_013389945.1. Taxonomy (NCBI): domain Eukaryota; kingdom Metazoa; phylum Chordata; class Aves; order Suliformes; family Fregatidae; genus Fregata; species Fregata magnificens. The sequence goes on along the minus strand of WAAD01040445.1, from coordinate 301,396 downwards.
ATGTGGCAATGAAACAAGCAGAGCTGGGCAGCCCCAAAGCACAGCTGCATGGTGCACGGGCCAGCATCTCCGTCCAGGAAAAAACCAACCGACCAGCCCTATGGTGGGAACTTGCACCCCTGCATGGAGGCTGGAGTTCTCCCCAGCATAAAGATGAAGGCAATGCAGCATCGTGGAGAAATGGCTGCTCTCTGCTTCTTCCCGAGCTGATGGTGCAGTCTGTGTCCGCAGCTGCCTTTTATCTGAGAGGTTGAGGTTCTGCAGAGGTATAAATCTTTAAGCATCTGCAGTGTGATTCAGTCCTTTCCTCTGGCAGCCTTGGTGTTTAACCCGGTAAGAAAGACGGGACCACAAAGGAGGATTTATTGCCTTGTTTGAGCTTAGTGCTTTGCTGGAGAAACCTTCTGGCGCATATAAACTGGCAGGTGAAAGGAGTCACCCTGAACAAAAGATGGCAATTGAAAAGGAGGCCTGGATGGAGATAGCTGGAGGTCAGTGTAGGTAACATGCTGAGCTGGGCTCATCCCTCTTTGCTGTCTTCATTCTCCTCCTAAAGATGAGGAGAGTGAGGGCATGGATCTCCCTTGAGGTAAGAAGTGAAGGCATAAGCCCTCCTGGCCACACATCACTGCACATTTAGTGGGGAGCTCAGCCTGCTTGCCCAACAGTGGCAGCCACTTGGGGGACCCGCAGGAGTTGAGCAGATGGGGCTCAGCACACCCTGATTGGGTGTTAGGCAGTCCCTTCTCTGATCCTGCAGCTGAAATGTGAGCACTGGGAAATGGCCAGAGCAAGCTGTTGCCAGGGGCTGTGTCTGCACTGGGACACCGGGGCCCTTGGCTGCCTTCTCCATGTTTGCCTGCAGGGTACACTCCCAGTGTGTCCTGGGCAACAGTCCCCAGGGACCTCTGCTCCTGGTGCGTTTGGGCAAGTGCTGCTGGGAGAGACTGGGATGGGGGATGAATCTCCTGCAAAGGCTCCCTCATGGGACTAGGCTTTCTGAGATGGGACTTACCAAAGGGCCAAAAGAGGCTTGCAGGATGGGGTTTGAAAGGGTTAGGTTTTCAGGGTTTCATGGTCAGCAGCTCTCTCTGCTCCCCCTGGTTCTGTGCTTGCAGAGGATGTCACTGGAGGACCAGCTCTCCTCCCTGGTCCTCGCAGCACAGGCGTTGCTGCCAGAGGCTGGACATGAGTAACTGGGAACCTGCTGCAGAGCCCCGTCTGGCTCTGTCCTTCAGGAAAGCAGCATGTCCCCCTCCTGCAAGGGCTCTCGCTCACCCTCAGTCCTAGGAGAGCATTTGTGGGGTTGCTCACTTGCTGTTATCACGGTAATTAAAGCTTGGCAGCTCAGACCCCGTATGATCACAGGGACAGAGCTCAGCACAGGGGCTGTCAAAACCATAATGTAATCTACTCAAGCTTGGTCCTTTCTGGTGTATCCTAAATGCCCAAGTCCTTTCCCTGCATGCTGCCCCGCTCCCATGGAGCTTAGCACCATGAGACAGTACCAAAACGCTGCAGGAAATCTCTGGAGCCAGCCCTCGCAAAGAGCTAATTCTGGTCAGAAGCCAGTTTCCAAAAGAGCACCTCATCCTCCCACCGATTCTTTTGTCCTCCTCCATGACTGCAGCCCCTCTGCATCGGTATCACCAAAATAAAATTCCCAGCTTCGTTACTAGCATCCAGCCAGCTGAGCAAGCAGGAATCCCAACGGAGGTTTGTGCTGGGAATAAAGGACAAGTCAGGCTGCTTATACTCAAGGGACAGAAAGAAAGCAGCGCTAGAGGGTATTTGAGGTTCAGAATATATTGCACTAGCTGCACAATCACATCTGCCTTTTATTCCCCCTATGGTTTGGGAGAAATGCTGTGTGTTTGCATTTCCTAACTGACAGCGAAGCTGGGAGATATTTGGAGGTCAGTCCTTGCTTTATGTACCAGTGCTCTGGACTTAACTCTGCAGGTGCTGCCCCCTGCCCCAGCTCTGTCTGGGCACCCCAAGTTGCTCCACGCTGTTTTGCTGGGGGCTGCTGGTGCCGGTGGGATGTGCTGCCCCAGCCACACCCTGAGCACCCTCCCCTGCCTCCAAAAGGTACCCCTTGCTTCACCCACCCGCAGGGCGGCTGCCCTCCCCAGGGCTGCATCACCCCACGGTGAGCAGCCTTGCCAGGGCATCATCCTCGAGGTTATTGGTGTGGCATGGTCAAGGGAAGCAGCCGTGCTGCTCCTGGCCTGCAGTGCTGGCGGAGAAGCCTGTGACTGTCACACGGTGTCCCTGGGGCTCTGGGGCAGATTGCCATGACGTGGCATGACAAGGCAGGAATGGGAAGGCAATAGGACAGCATGCTGCTGGCGGGGCCACCCTGCCCATGCTCTTCCCGTGCCCCACTGCCCTCCCGTGTGCCCCCCTACAGGCACATCTCAGGCAGAGTGTGAGCATCTTCCAAATATAAGCCAGCACTTGTCACACCATCTCTGTGGGCACCTTTGACAGCTGGGTTTACTTGGGAGGTGGGTGCACCCTTGCTTCATCTTCACTTGTGAAGGCAAACAAAGACGCTATTTTTAACCCCTGAGCATGCAGGCAGGGTGGAGGAGAAATGGCAGGTATCTTGGGACCGAACTGTCGGGGATGTGATGCAAATCAAAGCCTCAGAGTCCATTTTCTGGGTAAATGAGGGTGTGCTCAGCCATGGGAGACCTTGTTCCCTCGGCCAGCTGGCCATGAAGTCTTCTACAAAGCAAGGCCACTGTGAGAGGCACCTGGAGGTGAGACCCAGCCATGCCCCACTGCCATCGGTGTGACCAGCCTCGTGTTGCAGCCCCAGCAGCAGAGTTTGGCAGCTGCACCCCAACACCAAGCTCTTTGCAGGGGACCGGAGGGACTGCTGGGGACCAAACTGGCTGCAGGCCAGACACCGAGGTGTGCTCCTGAGGCGAAGCAGTAGCAAAGAAGACAAAACAGCTCAGTTTGATCCACATAACTATTTCTTTCATTTTAATTATTAACTTGTGCCTTACAGTAGAAGAGGAGAGTGTGAGCAAACGATTTGCTGGTTCCAGGAACTACTCTGGCACCACCATGAGGGCAGTAAGGTCTCATGATGATAACCTTGCCAGGGCACTGACACGCAACACACGCACATGCGGAGTCTCCGGCTCTTGCAAAAGCGATCGCTGGCAATTTTAAGGCATTGAAGGAAACCTATGGTTGTAAATCCTATCTCAAATTTGGCACATGTTGGAACAGTTAGAGCGGAGACGAGGATACTTTGGAGGCTGGTTGTTCAGGAGTCCTGCAGCTTCCCAGCGCCAGCTGGGGCACGATGCTAACATGAGCGTGGGGTTTTCATGTGACAACTGTGCAGCCAAACAAGGGCCCCTGCAGACCCCAACATTTTGGAGCCAGCAATGCCAGACAAGGTGCTGTGCCCCACGGCGTGGTAGTGCTTTCACCTCTGATGCACTGGTTCCCTGCCTTATGCCTGCTGCTAGCAAACCCCATGTGCCTGGCTAGACTAACGCTGCTGAAAACCAGACAGAGTTGTCAGGATAAAAAAAAAAAAAAATGTTCCTTATAGTTTAAAACATAAGTGGCTCATAGACCAGACATCAGGTGTGGTTACAGTCCAGTATGGTTATTTCTGTGCTTCAGGAATTAAAAGTGGATGACTACGGCCTGAGGAGTGGGGAAGAGTTTAGCTACACGTGGATTTGGATAGTAGTTGAAGGTCTGTAGCCTTGAAACTAGTTGTAGCAAATGTGTTGATTCCCTCATCCTCCCTCCCCAGAGAGCTGGTTGAGCAGTGGTCCCAGCCAGCTCCCCCTCGCCTCCAGCAGGAGGAGGGAGAGAGGGATGGTGGGTGCCACGAGTCCACTGTGCCACCACAACAACGACCAACATGCATCTAGCTACCTGCCTGCACCTCCGCCCCATTTAAAAGGGAGCAATGTGCCAAGCTCGGCCTCTGCATGGCGGGACCCGCAAGGAAGCCAGCCCTGGGTTGGTGTCCCCGGGGGGTTACATGTTTCTAAGGGGGGCTTCCTGTGAGTCCAGCATGGCTTCATGCCTGGAGGGGCAATTTAAAGGCCGAGTGGAGACTGTTCCCCCTCAAATGCAAAACGGATGGGGTCCTGACGGTTACATTTTTCCATTTGCAACGATTCCTTCATGCAGGTTTAATCTCCCTCTTTTCTTGGCAGAGGCTATGGTCCCCTCAATCATCTCAGCCCTGCTGGATGATATTTTAGAGGTCGCTTTAATAACCTCTCCTTGCTCCTCCTCCTTGAAGGACAGAGTAGAGGAACTAAAGCCTCGTGGCTGGAAGGAGTAAGTGGGGTTGGGGAGGGGATTGAGCGCTGAAAGGCCGACGCTTCCCATGCTGAAGAGGGTCTCCTCTCCCTCCAGCAGCTTCCTGCAAGCACATCACAAGGAAAGAGGTTAGTCTGGGGACATCTCATGCAAAACATCTATAAAGGCTGAGGGTGTGCTGTGACCTGCAAGCAAGTCTGAGTGCTCCAGGCCATCACCCCAGCCTGCCGCGGACACTGGCTCAGGTCACGCTGCGCCATGAAACTGGTTCAAAATCATATGCTTTGGTCAATAATTTTTGGAGCAGTTGCAATATTGAGTACACGAGACCAGCTCCCTCCTCTCCCTCCAGAAACCCCAGGAAAATCAAACCCTGAACCAGAGGGACTCTGCCTTTTGCACCTACTTCAACTCTGCAAGGGAGACAAGTTTCCAACCCTAAATGTCCTCATTAAAAACCGCTGCTTCTGGGACGGCTGGGGGACACAGCTCACAGCTGCTAGATCAAGGCATGATGTGGAGCCATGGCTGCTCCCTGTGCAGGAGCATGGCAGGTCCGGGCAGGGGAGATGAGCAACACGATGGTGTTGCTCCTTGAGTGTGTACCCAGATATTTTCTGGGCCCTTGAAAATACCCCAGCCTGGTGGGGTTGGGGGTTCAGGTTGGGAGGCATCTGGGCAGAGAGGGGTCAGAGCAGCCTTACCTGTAGGCAGCTATCTCAATATCAAGTGCCATCTTGACATTAAGCAGGTCTTGGTACTCCCTCAAGTGCCGAGCCATCTCGTTTTTGGTGTTTCGCAGGTCGTCCTCCAGCTGCCCAATGGTGTCCTGCAAAGGCAAGGGCGCTCAGGGACGTGTTTCGGAGCAGGGACCTCTCCTGCGGGTTTTCTGCTCTGCCCGTTGCAGAGACAGGGGACCTGCAATGGGCAGCTGGTCCACAATGGCACATCCCACTAGGAGCTTGGAATCATGAAATCTCACGCTAACAGGGATGGAGAAGCTGGCAGAGCACTGGGCATTGATTGTGAGTGTGTGCAGAGAGGGGAGGCTTTAAACATTGATGGATTTATATAGTTTCCCATCTGCAGCAGGGTCTGTGAGACAGGGGTGGCAAATGGCACATGGTGGTGGAGCCCCCAGTCCTTTGGGGATGAGGCAGGCTGCTGCAGAGGGAAGGAAAGGGCTGGGCTGGGCTGCTGAGGAGGGATGGGAAGTTTGGGGCTTAAACATCATCAAAGCAGGGGCAATGGCTCAACAGGACAAGCGAGAGCACCCAGCACTGGAGCAGCCCATGGGTGGAAAGGCTGCCTGGAGAAGAGCTGCAGTCTGCATCTGGGGGGCTTAGGAAGGGTTGGGACACACATCCGGGGTGGTGGAAGGAGAGTTGGTGCTGCTGGGACAGGAGGGAAGAGCTGGCTCTGGCAGGGGAAGGCTGACTCCTTCCCCAGAAAATGCCTCGGAGGATGAGGCTGAGGGGCTCTGAATGCAGGGATTTGGCGGGGGTTTACAGAGTCCGGGCCCTGCCCTGCGAGAGCCAGGGTGCTTAGCTGGACAACAACATCCTTCTAGCATCCTTCCCATCAGTTTTGCCCTGCCATGGCTGCTACATCCTGTTCTACCTGCGATGCGGAGGAGTCTGAGGCCAGATGTCCTGCTAACAAAGGGGATAAATCTTTTTCTACTTTTTTTGTCAGAAAACTAGCAGCCCTGGTTTTCTCCCACATGCACCCAGGCATTTAAGCAGCAGCCTGAAAGCAGTGAAACCTTCTTCTGATCTTCCCAATCAGATGGTTTCCCGCTGCCGGCCGCCCCGCTGTGCCACCAGAGGAATGTGATTTGGAGCAGGAATGAGCAAGCAGTTTGCATTTAACTGATGGCGCAGCCCTGCCTGCAAAGCCCTGCAATGGCCACTGCCAACGTCTGCATTCCGGCACCCTTTGCGATTGCTTCCAGCTCCGGCAAACAAGCTTTGTCCTGCCACATCATCCCCATCCTGTCCCTGTCCTCATCCCCATCTTGTCCCTGTCCTCATTCCCATCCTGTCCCCTCCTTCGTGTCCTGCACAACCTTCCTCGTGTACTGTGCAGAGACAGCCACAAGATGTGGAGCTGCCCAAGGAGCAGGGAGCTGCGGTGAGCCTGACGCAATGAGCCCAGTCTGAGCTGAGACCCTCAGAGAAACATTGCCAGCTCATCCTGAACATGGCATGGGGCATCTCACAGTCAAGTTAGCTGGACATATCCTGCCTTGCTGGACATTTATGGGCCATCCATGGGGTCTCTGCCTTGACCTGGGCTGCCCTGACCATCTCCCGTAGGAAAAGAGCTGCATGGAGCTGTGCCTCTGAGATGGGACTTGGCAATGGGAAGGGCTTCAGGGAGACCATTGGGACATCAACTGAAAAGCTCCAGGACGTGCATGGATGCTGCTGCAGTGCAGATTAAAGTGTCTGCTCCGATGCAGCCAGACCGCTGCTGCACTGAGCCATGACAGGAGGGAGGGACTCGGCATGACCCTACCCCTGGACAGCCCCACTCTTGCTGCTCTGACCCTCTGTGCCTACAGACCCCTTCCCTCTGCCTGCAACTCATGTGAACAAAATGCTCTTTAAAAATGAGTTATCCTTGTTACCCTGTGTACCTCTCTTCCACACCCCAGCTCTACCAGCTGGTTGAATGAAACCCCCTTCCCTCACCACTGCAAACCCTTCCCCTAACGGAAAGCTCTCACATATTGGTTCGGATTTGACTGGATAGCCTACAAATATAAAGACATGTCCTTGCTTTAGCAGTCTATAGGAACATTTTAAAAGCTCAAACAATAGGAATATTCTTTTTTAAGACAGACTTCCAGCCTTTTCCACTGGTTGCAGCCAGGGAAATTATTTAGCTGCTACACATGTACATTGTCCAAAAGACTCCTAAATATCACCACATTTAAAGCAGATCCCGAGCATCATGTAGGAAAAAGTTGCTGTGCTGTCACTAAAGTGATTTCAATTATGGTGCTGTTTAATCCAGTTGCATTCTTTTTCTTTCTCCCAGTTGATGGGTTGCTCCCGGAATCCCTCTTTTCACATGGCATCAAGACTATTTAAGAAGATTACTGTGTGTAATCCTTTCACCCACTACAGGAAATGTTGTATATTGCCCATTTCCACTATATTTGTTGAAGAAGACCTCAGCTATTCAGGAAGACTGCAAGCAGCTTGGAGCTACAGCCACGAATTCTAGGGAGCCTGGCAAAATTTGGCCTTGAAAATGACAAGGCATTACTTGGGTGTGAAATAACAATGTCCTTCAGGTATGACGTAAGGTAGTTGTTTCAGTATTTAGAAGGAAATGGCTTGATTTAGGAACCACAGATCATTTATTAGCCATGTAATAGAACAATCTCAGGACTTATTTTATTATAAATCATGAACGTTTCCCTGTAGCAAGAAAATGTGGCAATACTGTGGTAATGGAATGAGAGATACGGAGCACTTAGTGTCCACCCCACGTGAGTCTTTCCACGGACATAAGAGATGCTGGGATCTGGCTGCAAATTCAGCCTTAACATTTGCAGAGCTCCGATTTCTGCAGTGCAGGTGCCAAGAGCCAGGCCACAGGGCAAGGGGCCAAGCCTGGGCAGATGGCTTCAAGGAATTACCCGCAATGATGGGGAACCTGTGGGCAATTCTGGAGCTGACCCTTAAGGGACAGGGCAGGGGTGGGGGGATGTCCCAAACAGCGTTGCCATATGCAGGGAGACCTTTGTACCCTGCGGGAAGGGAGTGTTGGAGGGAGTGTCCTGGTCCTGCCTGTCCCCCCTAAACCTGCACTCTGGGGTTCCGCCTATGGATAAAGGGTGAAAGCAGCAGGCAGTGGCCCAGTGGGGCAGGACCTGCTGTGCAGGGCAGAGAGGCCCTATGCCGAAGGGGGAGGAAGGCTGCAGGGATGCCTGGCACTGTGCACTGCTGCGGGGGCACTGCCCCTGCATGGGTAGGCACTACACAAGGCAGAGGGGTTTGGTGCTGCTCACAGAGCTGGTGGCTGGAGGGGAGGTGTTGCATGCAGTGCGGCACAGCACGGGATAGCGGGGGAGCTGCGCGGTGCGGGGGGGGGGGCACCGCATTGGGCCGGGGTGTCCAGCGCCGCACGGTACTGCGGGAGGGGCTGCTGCAGAGGACGGCGCTGCGCTGCAGGATTTTGCATGCAGCGGAGATGCTCAGCGCCGCACAGGAGCAGGGGAGGGGGATGCTGGGTGGGAGGTGCCGGTGCCGCACGGCGGGGAGGTGCTCGGTGCTGCACGGCACCGGGGGGATCGCGTGGGATGAAGAGGCCCGGCGCTACGCCGTACCGGGGGAGCTTGCCGGCACAGAGGTGCCGAGCGCTGGGGCAGATTGCACGGGAGGAGGACGCTCGGTGCCGCG
>WAAD01040445.1:124927-285599 GCA_013389945.1 Fregata magnificens | reverse complement strand
GCGGGGTGCGCCCCGGCGCTGCCCCCCTCCCTGGGGCAGGGTGGCTGTTTGCCTGCCGCCCCGGCGCGGGGAGCGCTCTCCCCCCTCTGCCGCCCGAGGTGCAGCGTGAGGAGAAGGAGCCCTCGGGAAGGTGTTCCTGAGGTTTGGGGCCAGCACCCGCTGCGTTCGTTTCCGCCTTCCGTCCCACGTGGACCGGAGGGGCCCGGGCGGCACCTTCCAGCTCGCAGCTTCCCCCCGGGGTAGCCGCCACCCCGGCTGGGGAGGTGGGTAGGGGCCATCCTCTTCGCTGAGGAAAGCCTGATCCCGGCGCTGGGCAGAACGCTTCCCGGACAGCCTTGCATCAGGGCGAGGGTTCATTGTCGCTGCTCTGTTTCGTTTGAGTTGCTCTTGGCAATCCCGCTATATCGGGCTTGAGCTGATAACCTAAAGACAGGAGCGAGGCAGCAAATAAATAAATAAATAAAACCCCAAAGGCAAAACTGCTTTGCTCACATTTTGCTTATGCTTTTTTTTTTTTTAATCCCTCCTTCTGTGCCAAAAATAATGTTGCAAAATATATGGCGGAAACAAACTGACATTGGTTTCTGATAGAGTAAATGACTTAATAGGGCAGTACTGTTTCTTGTAGCACAGGCAGTTTTAAAAATTCCTGGAACCACTGAGATTATGAAACTCTCAAGTTTATTCCCTTGCTAGTGTTTCTAAAGGCTGCCAGGCTGGATACTAAGGATCTTCTCTGATGTGGTCTTGAGAACGTTCCTCCCAAGGCATAATCACTTATGTTTTAAAAGATTTTTTTTTTTTTTTTAGCTTTGGAAGATTTACCATTGAACCTCAAAGGCTGTAAAATGCTTTCTAAGTAGTTACTTAGAAATGTCCCCCTCTCACCTATCCAAACGGTTCCCTGTGTGAGTTTAGAATAACATCTTGTCACCAACTGAAATACATTGTATTGATCCATATGCCTGTTTGTCACTAGTGAATAAATCGAAAATATGAAGATTTTCAGGTCCTTTCAGGTGTTACATGGTTTTATTGAAAACCAGAAACAGAACTCAAAACTACATTTTGATCTTAGGGTTCACATGCTGAATTTTTAGTTCTGGCAGTGAGGAGAAACCCTGGTGTTTTACTTGCAAACCGATCAGCTTAGCTCTGGAAGTCTTTCACAGTCCTTGTCAGCCCGTGTCAACCTAAACATATTTTAGAGTAGAGCTGCAGTTTAAAATAATCTATTGCCATTAGTCCAGAGTCCAAAAGATCATTCAGGAACTTGCTGGTTTGATTAACAGCAGTTGGAGTTTGTTCAAGCATAGACGTAGTTTCATTATATAGTACAATACAACCGTTACTCTGTATAGCGTCATTCAAACAAATTGTATGGCAAAATGCACCACTGAATTACATTTAAAATGCTCCATTGAATTAAGTACAATTGCAGAGATAAATGGGGAGAAAAATTGTAAGAATGGGAGAAATGTTTTCAGCTGAGGTTTGAAATTAACAGCCTGTTAGTATATTCGCATTGGTAGCATTAGTGTTTTACGCTGTTTCTAGGGTATATGGTAGTAAAGATCACATGCAAGCTGAAATTTTCCCAGGCAAATTTCCAGTTTGTAGGCAATTTTTAATAGTAATAGTAATAAATCCCCCTCAAATTGTTACTCCTTGTCATGTTTGATTCCTAATATAGCTTGAATTGAAACTTAATAGACCCTTCCTAAAATCACTAGAAATATTTATCCTAGACTTCTTTTTAACTTCCAGGGGAATGTTTGTTTTTGAAAAAACAGAAACCTTAGTGTGGTGTTTACTGGTAAGCACTGCGGTATTGTACTCTTTGGGGGAACATTGAAAGCAGTGTTTTATTTCCTTTAAAAATATACAAGTATATTATTTTTGCATCTAAAGTAAAAGGGAAGCAAGCTATTAAAGTCTGATGTTTAACTGACGTTTGTTGAAAAAGCAGATAGGTTTATTTGCTGACATCATACCTGTTATTTGCAGTTCAGCTTAATAAAATAATGCTTCAGTTAAAAACTGATAGATGGGTGGTTAGCTTGCAGTGTGAGCTGTTATCTGGGGATGGCCCCGGGCCGGCTGCAGAGTGGGTTTGCAGTGCTCCAGGACAAACTGAGATGATCTGCAACCTTTGAATCCTACAGAAATTGTAGATACCGACTCACAAGGAGGTGCAGGAAGAAGGGCTGACTGCAGCTCTGTCCTGAAAATCTTGGGCAAGAGACAAAAGTGGGGTCATGCAGTCACACTCAGCGAACCCCTTCTTTTGTAGGAATTTGAAATTAGGGAGGGCTGTGGGATCTGGGTGGTTCAGTACCATGCAACCTGCTGTTGCTCGGCCACTGGTGAAAATCCTGCAGAGGTCTGTGATGACCCAAAGTAACATTACCACGTAGAAGCTGCTTGGCCTGGGGAAGGTGGATTAACGGTCTCCAGCCAGGCTGCAGTGGAAAGTTGTCATAGGAACTGACTTGCTGTTTGGCAGGGCCATGCCTTGTCTTCACTTATTTAAAAGAACACCTCAGTAACTAATCGCCTCAGGATAAGAAGTACTCGTATGCCATCCAGCGTAAACCCATGAAGAGAGCAAGGCACTTCAGCTCTACTCCAAGGGAAACTGAGGACAGGGCTATACGTCAGCAGAGGACAGCCCGAGTGATGTACCTTGGGGTGAGTTCGCAATGCCTGCTCTAGGCCGTGTCCTTGCCTCGGGGTGGCTCACGAACGCTGGGTGTCCTGATATAAAACAGCTGTGGCTTTTTTAGCAGAGAGAATAATAGGACAGAAAACTGAACAGAATGTGCCTGGGAGTGGAAGCCTTCTCTCCCTCCACGGGATGTGTTTGGGATGGGATATGTTACCAAGTCAGCACATGGGAATTCTTCACTTATTGTCTGTACTGCATCTACTTTTTAAATTTTATTTATAGTGTCAGTAGCACAACTACCATTTGAAATGATATTTGAAATGGCCACGATCTGAGTCTTCAAAAGTTGGCTATTCTGTGCTGAAGCATGTCTTATTCTTTGAGCATGGCCAAAGTGCACATTCATGTAAATATTTCCTACTGTAAAATATCTGTTTTGTGCTACTAAATAAATTATTATTATGTGTCATAGTTATGATGCTTGTAGCAATGGGCTGTATTTTGCTTTCTAATCATTGCGACTCCTTAACTGGGATGGTTCCTAAAACCTTGGACTGTGTGCTGTACATAGAGAGCCCATATAACATGAGTCTGCTTTCTTAACAGAACTATAGAGAGAATCCAGCATATACAATAAATAGAACTTAACGTACAGTAAATAGGCCATAAGCAACATCTGGGAAAAATTGTGTAGGTATTTAAGGTAGCCACTCTCAGCAATTGATAATCTAAACCCGCCTACATAAGGGTAGTCATTAAGTCTCATGCATGTGTTTGCAGGGCCAAAAAGGTTCTTGGGAGACCTGCCTGTATGAAGCCATCCAGTCAGGAGAAGCACGTTTTTTATATGACAACATGAGGTCAAGAAGGGAGCCTGAGTAATTCAGCCTAAAAAACCCCCACAGCAGTCTGTGTCGGATCTTACTACTACCTGAATGTGTAACAGTGTGTGCACCTTACTATAAGGTCAAAAGCAGATTTGCTCTTACTTCCCAGGGAGTTGGGTCCCCAGATGTAGGAGTAGTGAACAGCTGTGTGCCAGCCCTCTCAGTCCTATCACTTTTTCAGGTCTGGTACAGGATGGTAGAGGCTAAACTTGTTGCTTGCTGGTGACCTTAGCTTATCATCCTCTGGGCATGAATACCTACTGCGGGATTTACCAGCACAGCCGGCCCTTTTTTGGTAGTTTCATTAGAGAGAAAGTTCTGACTGAACTGGGGAGGTTGGAAACCCCACTGTGATTATCTGCATGCTACCTTCTCTTCTTACCCTGTGCATCATACCAGCTAAAACTGCTTTAAATTCTGCAAAGGTGTGAGCCCATTAAATGTGGAGAGTTGGAGTCACAGTAATGAGATACCTATAGAAATTATGCTGGGACATGAGCAACCCGTTGGTTTCTCTTTTGAAATTAAAGGATGTGCAGGCACAGCTTCTGTAGGTGGATGGAGGAAGAAAGGGAGGCCCAAGGAGATGTGACTCTCTTGAGATTTGAAGGTGGCTCCAAAGTGAAGTAAGTTAGTAGGAACAGATGTGTGGGAACAATATCCTCTAGTACTGCTTGTGTCGTACCCATCCTGTAAATAAGACAGTTTCGATCTCCAAAACTACCATTCCGGCTCTTTTCACCGTAAGTGATTTATTTAAAAACAAAGGTTCCTTGAAGTCATTATGTGGTCCAAACTTAGCTTAATTTAGTTATAGAGTATTCACAGCTCCCAGCTGCCTTCCAGATATTTTCAAACAAAGACTTTTTGTTTTGCATATATGCTTACTACAAGATTATAATTTAACCTTGCTTGGCACAGTTGGTTCAGAGGAAAGGGTAAAACAGAGATTTCCTGTATGGGTTTCTGCAGGAGGCTCTGAAGTAGAGTGGTTTTCCACTGTTTACTTAAGAACAGGCCTTTGGATTACCTGGCTTTGACCCAGGCTTGTAGTTCCCCCTGTTAACATTGGCATAATACAGAAAACACTTAAGATGTGTTCTTGCTAGATTTTTCAGGAAGCAAATTCTTGCTGAACCCTCCAGGAAGGTGCACTTCCCCAAAATACTTTCCAACTGGGGTGGTCCAGCTTTGGCAGTTGTGGCGGCCATATCTGGATTGTAGCACCTTCTGGGCGGGTTGCCCCTTTCTTGTGTGAGCTGCTGCCTTTCCCCTGGCAGCAGCTGCTGCCTGCACTGCTGCGGTAGCAACAGCTGCATCCCAGCTGTGTGTGCTGGGTTCAGGAGGAAGTGTTTAGCTGTTCAGGCAGTGTTTGCTGCTGAAATCAGTATTCCTCATCTCCTTTGGAGAATGGTAGCTGTGGGTGGGAATCAACTTGTACTTTACTATTTGGACCATGCTCCTCTTAGTGTTTGCATCAAATGTAGCGCATCTGGCCATGGCATATAACAAGAGAAACTTTCTAGTCGGCTTCTAAAGTAACCTAGAAAGGAAGGTAAAGTTGAAAGATTGAAGACCGGTGGTTTAGCATAAAGCATACCAAAATCTCTAGACCAGCTGAATTCAGCTGTTTGGGTTGATTCAGTTGGTGATGAGTTGCACATAGGCATGCACGGCAAATAATTAGGAGCATGGGGTCAGAGAACAGCATGTGAATGTTCTGCCCTCAGAAACCCAAAGAGGTGCTGAGTGAGATTTATGCCAGTGCTTTATAGTCATAACACAGCAATTACCAATAATAACATCTAAGAGTAAGTGCTAGTAAAAAGTAGGCTGCTTAGGTAATTTTGGAGGTCAATGAANGAACATGTTGGCAAAGGTATTTCAAATGTTTCTTTCTGATCTTTTCAAGTCACCTTTTTGGATATTACAAAGCAATTCCATTTCAAGACTATGTAAAGAGATACGTGGCCTTTGAAGTCACAGGAAAGGGCTGCAAGATTTGATCCTGAGCTTCCTGGTCCAATCATATCCTTTCTGACATCCTATGCAGTATTCACTGAGACCTTTTAAGAACAGATACCCACAATAGCTGCATAGTTGTTTCTTTTTCGTTGCTTGTTCAGTTCCACTTTTATAATATTATTCCCTGTGTGTGCTTTTAGGTTGGGATGAGTTCATTCCCTAAAGAAAAACTGATCAGTTGAACATAAATTGCAGGTGCTCTGAGCACCAGTTAGCTTGAGGCTGACCCTGGAAACTGCTCTTCCAGTTCAGTTCCCGTAGCTTTCCCATCATTGAATACAAGTGGCTGAGTGAGGCAGGAAAGAGGAATTTAACATAGAAGCAAGCCAGACTGGTAAATCATCTGTTAGTTCTGCTGTCTGGAAACTGAGGCAGGAGTCAGATTTCATTTTCCGCTTCATGTTGCAAGCCTGAGTCAGTGCACCAGTGGTGTTCCGTGTTTTGGGATGCTGCATTTCCACATCGCTTTCCTTTGTTAAAAAAAGGAAGATAAAACATCGCCTACAGGGAAGTACAAACACATGAACAGGGTCTCTCTGAAGGGAGAAGTGGTCAGCAGACCTTTTCCACCTGTAGTCAAAAGCAGGGCTGCAGCTGACAGATCTGGATAGAGCTCTGCCAGGGAAAAATGATAAAAATGAGCATTTGCTACCTAAAGCTGTAAGTGGTTCAAGTAAGTAGACACAAAACCCCTCTTCTCTGTTCTTCAAAATGCTTGTTCTACCCGAAAGTGTCGCTGCTAAGCAGTGACTAGCATACCAGACGATCTTCTGCTAAGTCCTTTTTAGTTAATGATATGAATTTAGCCTCTAGAAGGGTTTAGCTTGCCTGTACCATTAACTACTTGGTGACTGCAGACATCCTGAGCAGAACGTGTCTCACACATGTTCTGGCATTTATTAGTATCCTCCTTATAGTGGTGTTGAAATGGCATGATTTTATGTGAGTATGTTAAAAAATGTCAGTGCTGGAATCACCAGCAGATATATGTGGTATTTTATGAGCAAATGTTATACAAATTGGAAAGAGCTTTACTTGCTGTGATCTGAGATGAAATATCCATCTGTAGCCTTCAATAACTTGGGGACTTTTGTCACTTCTGATCCAGGCAAATAACACTGTGGCCTTTCTAAGAGTTTGTTAAAAACACATTTGTAATCTAACCTTTCCTACCTTTTTTTTTCCACGTGATAATAGATCAGGTAGGTTCTTAACCTCTTGTTTTACATGTACTGTAACTTCTCTTGCAATATTGCACTGGCAGTTTTATGAACCAGGGCCAAAAACTCTGCTTGCTAGACTTGAGCAATCAGGAGGGAATGGATGATGAAAAACTAACAATGTTTTACTCATCTACCACTCATTTTTCTTCACTCACATTTCTTCACAGAAAGTCTAGTAAGTAGATATTAACAAAGACAGTAATAAAAAGCACTTTCAGGCCTCATAAATTGATGTGTGCTGGTGGGGTCAAGAACAAGTATTGGAAAGGTTAGGACATGCAGAGAACTGCCTTCCCGTGTTGTGATGCTCAGAGCCAGACTGGAATTTTTTTTCAGTTGCTGTTTTGAAAGCAATTAGAAGGAGGCATTTCTGTGGCTGCACAGGAGGCTTTGTGCTGGCTGGGCATGTGGTCAGCTTTTTTTTAGCAGCTACAGTAGGTCAGGTAACATGCTGAAAAAGAAGTCCTTCTCGTGAATCAGGGCTGTCATACCACTCTGCTTGGGACAAACATTTTTTAAAGGCATCTCAGAACTCAGGGGATTCAAGCTGTTCGCTTATCCACAGCAGGAGCACAAGACTGCGCTGTTGAATGAGTCTTCAAGGCTACGCTGACAAGATACTTGAGGTTCCCTGAAGAGAGAAGTCCTGGCCAGAGGGAAGCTTCAGCGTTGGGGACTCTCGGCTCTGGTTTTGGGATAACAGGGACCTGCTGATGATGCCTTCTTAGTTGTTTGTTAATGTTCTCTCACCTTTCAGGCTGACAGGTTTCTTCCAGGTCACAGCTGAAGGAGTAGGTCTGTCACTTCATCTGTGTTGCCTCCAAGCAGGATCTATGCTGAGACAAGTACAGAGAGAGCACCATGTATGTCCTTCTCAGCTCTTGCCAGGGAACAGTCTCCTATGTCAGCAGATTTGATTTAACCTATTAAAAAAGTGGGCTGAAGGGACCATGGGAAGATGACTTTGTTTTCCTCAGATGAACTTGGTGGTTTGTGTTTTGCTTGGACGGGGTAGTAAAAAGTTTCCAAAGAAAAAAAGTTGATACAGTTGGAAAGCAGTATAATGTAGGCCTTTGGTATCACTTGATAAAGCTGAGACAGTTAGGTTATCAAAGACAAGCCAGAGACTTAGCAAAAGCTCAAAGTCATCATAGATGTTCAGTTATTTTACTGATGAATTAAGTTACGTAGGTTGCTTAAGAAATGCTGTATGGATTAGCAGTCTTTTGGAAGAGCATGGGAATACTGCAGAGAAAGTATTTGTAAAATTAATTTACTTGTAGAGTTTCCTGCAGTGGTGCCTCAGTACTACACATCTGTCAAGATTAAATGAGATTTGGGGGCTGATTACACCTAGGTGGGGACACTATTGTGCCCTAAGGACAGACTTGTAATTTCATTTGTAATCAGGCAGACTATAATTGCTATGTTTGCCTCTGATTAAAAAAACAGGTCAGAAAAGAAATGAATTGTGGTCTGTATGTGGAGGGGAACTTCACACCCTAAGAGTGCTTCAAAACACCTACAGACTTCACGTTCCCTTTTTTTTCATCTTTGTGCATGCTTAGTTGGTAGGTCTGTGTAGCTTGCTTCTCATCGGCAAGGAGCTGCTATGAGGGATTGTTTGCTATGGACAGAGTGCAGGAAAGGTTTTGAGTACACACCTTTCTGATCTCCATGATGAGTAATAAGTACATGTCCAACCTCTGGTTTGGGGAGAAATAGGACTTCTGCGTGGCTCAGGTGAGGGGTACCTGTGGTTACTGAACTAGGAGGAACATAGAGAAGGAGGGAGTTGTACTTCTGGCCTTTGTGAGCATTTCAGGAGAGTGTTAGAGCCAGTCCAGGAGTGAATTTGATGAGCTGAGCCTTTATGCAGAAGGCTCTTGCCATTCTCACCTGAAAGGCTAGGTCAGCCTCAGGGAAGGCTGCTTGGAAGAGAGATGGGTAACCATTATTAAGGACAAAAGTAGGAAGCCTGTGAAATCTGTAATAGGCTAGTATGCGTCTGGAGCCCTGTGTGTTAGGATAACTGAAAATCAAGATCCCCTTTACTAAATGATTTCTGGATTTATCTTCACAGCGCCCTTTATAGCTGAGGAGTATCATTTTATCTTGTTTGTGTTTTGTGGACAAACAGCAAGTTGAAAACTGGCTGAGTTTTGCACAGGAAGTCTGTGGCCTTGCTAGGTATTAAGGCTTTCTCTCCTGTGTCTGGCTTAGTTCCATAGTCCTCAGCTCATCCTTCTTCTTTTGGAAAGATGGGTTTGTCAATGATCTGCCTGTTATTGGTGGGTAAGATCTCAAAAGGAAGAGAGACCAAGTTAGTATATGAGCATTTGGTAAGCTTTTTCCTTAAAGAAGGTGGGAGGAGAAGGGAATGGCGCTGGGAAAGAAAACTCTTAGCAGGGAAAAAAAAGTTCTCATTGGTTTTGACAGAGCAGCTCTCAGAATTACCTGATCGTCTACAGCTATTGATCTCAATGTTTATTTTCAGTAACTTTTTTTATGAAGGAGGAGCCAGTGTTCCCCAGTTCAAGTATGCCAACTTCTTTACTCAGCAACACATCCCTTGGTGAGTGTTGTGTCCAGAGCTCTGGGACTCATGCTGACTAGCCAGCTGGCTATCCTCACCTGGGCTGAGCAGGGACGACTTTCATGTGAGATGTGAAGTCATGTTTCCAGCCTGCGGAGATGGTTCAGATGCTGATTCTGCTGTCACTTCTGTTTATGTAGCCCATAAACGTGTAGAGAGGGCCCATCCAGCATGGAAGAGGGTTCAGCTGTCTTTAAAAAAATCATTCTTCCTTTTACTTTCAAAGATTAGAAAAAAGCCAGAATAAGCTTTCAGTACCTTTGCTTTTTCTATAAAATATTAATGAAGCGGGGACCATGATCTTCAGAGACAAGACAGTTTTTTACCAGTAAGCACAGTCAGTAAGGAAAACCAATAAAAATGTCCTCCCTCACCTTCAGTGTTTAGAAGATAAAGAGGACTTTTGGCTGTTGTGTTATCCAAGCTGACCCAGTTGCATGCTTTCAGAATGACTGTGCTACTGATCGGAGTTGTGCATCTCAAATACTTTGTCGGTTGCTACTGTGCTTCTGGAAAGGCCCGTTAAGTCTGTATTTGCTTCCTGAAACACAGTGGAATCTAATGAAAAGTGTCATTGTTTTGAAACACCGTGATCTGCTGCCAAAAGAGCTACTGTTGTATAATCCTTAATAGCAGGTTAGAGTGGCAGTTGTTCCTTGGTTTGAAATCGGTATGTGGAAGGATGGCTTTCCAGTTCTCTCTCCGGGGATGGCACGTCTCATCTTGTTCTCTCTCTTTGGGAACTGTAACTCACACAGAGGTGTTCAGCTATCCTGAGTTGGTAATAGATCCTCACACAGGTTTGAACACCAAGAGTGTTATAAGCTGAAGGGGACGGAAGAAACCAGCAGTCTCCTTTGAGAAGGGGGAGCAATGCTCTGGCTGCTGAGCATTGCTGAGCATTCTTGCCAGCAAGTTTATTTGTTGCTAAAGATGCTTCAGATTGTTCTGATGTAAAGGAACAGAGTTGGAGTTCTGATTTGCAGAATTCAGTGTGTTCACTTCCATGCTGACATTTCTGCCTTTCGTGCTGTTTATGTTAACCTGCAGCTCAGCTAGCATGGTGTCATGCTTCATCTTTTTAGCAATGGTATTAGTATTTACAGATATCAGTCAAACATTGAATTCCTGTTGTGGTAGGCATTTGCATCAAAGCTTACCTCCCAGTTTTCAGCTAAAGCAAATACATAGGAACTCTTAAATATTTTCTTTAGGGTAGACTGTATTACAGCAGAGGGATCAAATTAATTTCTGGTTTTTAATCTTTCAAGACCCTGTGCAACCAGAGCAATTGCTTACGGGAAAACAGTGTGAGTAAAATATTTGAATTATCTTACGGGTTTCTTACTGGAATTTAACAGCTGGAAACAAAAAGCAGTGAGAACAACATCTTCTTAGCCAGGTCCATGCTTGCTATTGGCAGGCCCTCAGTTGGACAGCAGTTTGCGAACCTCCGCAGCAGAGGTTGCTGCAGGCTGCTGAAGACCTTTTCCCAAGGAAGCAAGTTTCCCAGGGCTGTTAGGGTGCACAGTTCATGCTGGTGTTGGCTCAGAAGAGCCTTTGTTTGTCCATTCACCTTCTCTCCAGGTGAAACCTCTCTCTGGATGTTTCTTTCCAATATTGCTTGTGCCTCAGCCTCTTATTCACTGATACATTGATTTATAAGGTGAGGAAGAGTCACCTGAGGCATGATACTCCGTTTGACTGGCCTGCTGGGTAGCTCAGGCTGTTTGACTTTTCTGCATTAATTCTTGACTCTGTGAAAAAAGGCTGATTAAAACATCACCCCCCTCCCCTTCATTTAGAGCTCCCTGGTGATGGAAAACCTACTTCAGAAATTTGTTGTTTCATAATTAACTGTCCTCTCTGTTAATATTGTTTGTGTGGATTTATTTAATTTCCAGTCATAGGCTCTTGTTCTGTCATTGTTAGACTGAGAGCCCTCCACAGTCATGCTGCTTTCCTGTGCATAAATGCTTCTAGACTACTTCCAAATCACCTGCAGAGCCGCCCTCTGTAAACTGGCAATCTTCCACTCCAGCCTTACTCTCTTTCACAGCTTTATTCCTTCCTCAATACAATCAGTATCATTCTTGAATGGGGACAGCTGTCTGAAGACAGTTTTCCAGCAGTGTTTGTAGCAGTGACAGATAGGCACATGGAGTCCTGCTCGGTAGCCTTGTACATCCAAGGATCATATTTGACCTGCAGTCACAGCATTTCTTTGAGAGCTCATGTTCGCCGATTCTTCTCTGTGGCATAGCTCCTGCTTTTCTGGATCAAGTCTCACATTCCTTAAGTATGGTCCTCCTCCTTTTTTTATAGTGGTGGGACAATACGGGGCACATTAGACTTAGAGAAGTGGAGAACTAGCATTACCTCTCACAAACTGTGTAAGAAGCAGGATGTTGGAAATGACTTAACTAAAATGGTAATTCTGCAGGAAATATTCAGAAGCACGAGCTATATGGAAGCTAGAAAATATGCTAATTAGCTCACTGGAGAATTTGTGGTTCCTGTTTCAAGGCAGTAAACTCAGTTACAGATAAGTGAGGAGAATGGATGGTCTTGTGGTACCGAGAGTCAGATTTGAGGTTCGCTCCTCACAGAGTTGCACTGCGGATTTCATAGTTTCCCAAATTCCCTTCTAACCATCCATAAAATTGATGATAATTAAATAATGCTTAAAATATTGTAAATAACTAGTGCTCCTTGGAGTTCCTGAATGAATAGAACTCCTTGGATGGAAATGGATGGTCACCCAAAGAAACTCCAAATTTATCTGTCTGTAGTTTTTAGTGCACCTAATGCATTTGGGTCCTGGATTATTACTGGAGCTTTAGGCACTGTGCAGCTGCTCTGTGGATATGGTTGTCAGTAGAAATAGTCTGCTAAAAAAAATCCATGTAAAATAAGCAGGGTTTTGTTAAATATATTTTGCAACGTATTTGATATATAGCCATTACTTTAGCATCTGGCTTTATGACAGAGATAACATTCAGCCTGAAATTAAATCAAATCCTATAATAAGCCACATGAGTAGCATTCTACCTTCTTATACCTTACCCATCCAGAAATAACCCATGAGTTACCGTCGTCTGTCAGTCAGACCGTAGCAAATAACTTCACTGATGTCAGCACTGCGGTGGTGCCCAAGAGAAACAGCTACCCCCTTCCTGCAGGAGGACTCAAAGCCAGCGTCGGAGACGGCAGGCTTGGAGGTGAGAGGGTTAGTACAATCTATGGAGCAAGGAGAGTGTTATCAGTCTAATGTAACCCAGTGGGTCTTTGTATACTGCAAGTGGGATCTACTGTAAGCTCAATACATGTGTCTGTGGTTAACCGTAACAGGTTCTTAACAGCAGATCTCTACCTGTTGAATACCCTGTAACGGGCATACAGAATTATCCTGCTTAAAGCCAACCGCAAGTATTAATTATCATGAGCTGAGAGTACGCTTTGCAGTGTCTCTTGGAAGTAATTTAATATTCTAATAGGAAGAGCGTATTTTGTCCTCCCTGCCATCATGAACTTGAAGCCTTGCTGTCAGAGAGGTGGCCACCCAGAAGTGGAAGTTCTTCAAGTGAAGAACTTAACTTTAGGCACAAGGACAAAAAAAAAAAGTCAATTTTCAATTTTCTGGTTTAGGTCATTTACAAGCTTCACTGCTTATATTTGGAAACTGTGGGCTTTCCAGTGTTGCCAGAGATCTCAAGTCATGGACATATTAATTTTCCAAAGGCATCACTAATTGAAAACACCTTTTGGAAACAATTTGCTATTGGCTATTAAGCAGAAGTGTTGGCAGTAAGAGTGGTTTGAATTGTCATCCCAGAGCTGTGGGGGAGAGGAGAGGAACTGCGAACTAGCAGTTAGAGCTGGTGTGTAAGGCTGCAATTCAGAATAAGATCGGAGTGTCGTTCAGCATGCATGCAACCCCTGCGGCTTGGAGCGAGACGGAAGCCTACTGCTTTGGGGCTTGTGTCATGCGTAAGTACAGGTAGTTCTCAGTCTTCAAGAATTTGTAGATGTGATCTAGATACCTAGCGTAACTGAAACCTTGACCAAGACTGATTATATTTTTGTCTTCTAATTTTTCATTAATTGAATCCAGTGTTGTCATTTTCAGTACATTTCCTAGGTTTGCCATCAGGTAAAGCTGATGTAGCCTAAAATATATTCAGCTAATTATTTTAGGATTCCTGGGGAGACTTTATCAGACTGGCTGGTTAAACATGTTCATCTCTGATATGTATTCTGTAACATTCTCTTTGCTTGCAAATTGAATGGGACGTACTTCGTTATCATCGAGGGATTAACACACTATCATCCTTTTTTTTCAATGCAAACTAGAAATATTTCTTGAAGAATTCTACCCCTACTGCATTCATCCTCATCTCTGTTCAGTAATGGCTCTGCTCCCTTGCTAGGACTTCTCTTGTTCCTACCATACTCTCCTTTTTATTGTCCTTAGCTCTGCAAAAGTGGGAGCTCCACCAAATTTTGCAAGTTGGTTTATCACAAGACTTTCTTCTTTTTACGTTGCACTGGTAGGAGCTAAAGGAGTAGTTTGTCCTGTTTTCTAGTGTGTTTTGGTGGTACTCCTGGAGTCTATGATCATACTGACTTCTGTACATCTGGGACCTGTAGTTGTGAGTTATAAGGAACATTAAAATGTGGACTGGGGAGTCCCCCACCCTTTCTCTCTGCATTGTTCTTCCCGTGCAGAGCGTGAGCAAAGATTTCGGTATTGAGCTCACATGAATAGTTCTCCTGGGTTTCAGAAATGCCACTTAACAGACTTTTTTCTCATTAGTTGACATTTTTAGTTCTAGAAAGTCTATGTCACCTTGCCTTCTAGCAGCCCTAAGATGTCTCATCTTTGTCTCTTGTCTGCCACATCCCTTCAGTGAGTTTGTGACACACAAAGTTGGGGTTTGTGGAGTGTTTGAGCACTCCTCCCTCCTGGACACTAGCTGAGTTGAGTCACCCCTTGGCTGAGATGGGAGCCTGCACAGAAAGGACTGTTCCAGGGAGGTGGCCATCAGAGGGCCGGCATGCAAGGCGAAGAGGAGTAACTGTTGGTGAACTGATATGATATGTGAACTGATTCATTGCCTTTGCA
Source organism: Fregata magnificens (assembly GCA_013389945.1). Classification (NCBI taxonomy): domain Eukaryota; kingdom Metazoa; phylum Chordata; class Aves; order Suliformes; family Fregatidae; genus Fregata; species Fregata magnificens. The sequence goes on along the minus strand of WAAD01040445.1, from coordinate 271,075 downwards.
GAGAGCTTCAGTGTGGGCATGGCGGGTGAGATCAAGCACGGTGCCTGAGTGGCAGTGTTGAAGAGGAGACTGAAATGGTTGCGCAGCAAACAAGTAAATAGTTTGGGAGTGTGGGTGCAACATGGGAGAGCCAGGGGTCAATGCAGTGTTTGAATAGGGAGCAGAAGTCAGGCGTGTTTGGGAATGTGTAGAGATTTGAGCTTGCTAAGTCTAGGTGTTATTCCTACTGTGCAGTTTCAAGCAGGGCACATATATATTTATGAAACTGGCAATGTTAAGCATGAAATTATATTTAATATACTTTTTAGCTGACCTCTCAGTGTCTGCCAGTTGACGCTAAATATTGAAATTTGAATTTGTGTTAAAGTATACTGTGCAAGGAAGATGCAACATATCTCTGTGATTCGTCCTGACAGCAGTAGGAACTCAGACTGGTTATTAGCACATAGACTGAGGAATTAGGACTTCTGCATTTGATTTCCACTTGCTCTGTATTATTACCTTCTCTGTGCCCTGCTATCCTTAGCTGACAAAACGGGGACAGCACCTTTTGCTGCCCCTAAATGCATTATGTGAACAAGAGCTTGTGAAGTGCTTTTGGATCGCAGGTGTAAAAACTGCCGTGCTGGGTGAGGCCAGAAGCCTGCCCAGCCCCTGATCGCACAGTGGTGGTAGGAGACGCTGTTGAGGGGGATGGCACAGTCCTGGCCGCTTTCTGCAGTCCATCCCAGGATGTCAGGATCAGAGGATATGATGCTAACCTGAGTGGGTTTCACCTCTTCTGATGCTAGCTGTCCCAAGTTTCTAGCCTAAACTAGACACAAGCTACTTCTGCCCTTGGTGGAGGGAGAGGGACGCTCCTGGAAAGTGAGTCACTCGCTTTTCTTAACCACCCTGACACGGACAGTCCTCTCAGCTGCAGAAAAAACCTGCATTTCCCCTCCCTGTTTGTGAGGCCATGCCATGACCTGGACCAGGAATTTGATGTGAGTCTTGAACAAGCCAACCTCAATCCTGCTCACTTTGCTTTTTCCCCTTCTCAGGATTTTAACATGGCTCATTCCTCCCTAGCTGAGACCCCACAAAGCCACTTGAAATGGAGCAGCGTTGCAGTGGGGAGCCAGGAACTGCTCTAGGCTTGGCAAGGGTACCACGAGACTTGTCTGTACACCTGCAGCCTCCGACTAGACACAAAGGTTTTAAGTAGCTAATGTTAGGTGTGATGATTTTTCTCTCTGTTCGCTTTCCACTGTGCACGTACATGTGTGGGTCGTACTGACAAGTTATTAAGGATTCTTGAAGCAGAACATGTGAGAAGAGGCAGATATAGTGTATGGCAAATCAGTGTGAGTACGCTACAACCTTGGGATAGGTTAGTGATGCTTCTGTTTTCTGCTATGTAAGCTCTCGGAGAATATCCTGGACAAAGTGGGATTGTCACTGCTGTTTTGTTCATCTCTACATTTTAGTGTGTGTGCCTCTGATTTGGCACTGCATCATCAAAGTGTTAAAACAAACTCAGAAAAAAATACAGGCAGTGCATTTAACCTGAACACATAAAGTATTATCATGTGCAGAGATTTCTGACTATTTGTTTGCCAAAAAAGATAAGAAAAATAATAGTAAAACTTGAAGGGGAATGCTTCTGAACATGTTATTTTATATGTATGAGTACTTGAAAAAAATACAGTATGGATAATACTTGAAATCAGCCAAAACCTGACAAAAGAAGCAAATGGACTTACTTCAAAACATGTGCCAAAAATCTCATGTTCTTTTGGACCAAAGCATATGTGCTGGATAGTAGCTCTGTATCAAAACTCTGAAGCTGAGATTTTAAATACTTTTTCAAAATTAACCCTGTACCATAAATGCTATCAGATGCTTAATTAAGACTGCACTAGCAAGGAACGTTTGCAATAAATTATGGGGAGGTGTTCTGACATGCTCTATCTATGTAAAGATTTCTATTTTTATGGAAGCTATTTACAGATTATTGATTTCAAAAATAGATTTGTAACTAAAGAAAGATGCATCGTATTTCAGTTGCTCGGAGTTCAGAATCTTGCCTGGCTGGCTGCCTGCTCTCTTAGATGTTTATTCCAGAGGCTTACAAGTGTATGGAGTGATTCAGCCCGTCTTATTTTTCTCTCTCTATTTGGAAGAAGGAATTTGTATTCAGGGATCAGGTCCCATATCTCTTACCCACACAGGTAGGCTGATTTTTACACTTTTGAAGCATCAGAACAATTCCATTGAAGTCCCTGAGACTTCTTATGTGAGTAAGACTTTTGGGTGGGGAACATCCATCACAATATCTTTTGTCAGTTGTTACTGTTTTATTTCAGAGCAGTAAGCTATTGTCACAGTGCCAGTGGAGCCTGCTAAGCTCTAAGAGTGCCTCTGAGTTCATGTAATACAAAACTTCAGCATAAGATTTTTTTATTTTATGCTGAGTGAACATTAAAAGAAAGATTTTAATAAATAAATCAGGGCAAAGCCTGAAGATAGAGGTAATATCTTTTATTAGAGCAACTGATAGAGTTTGAAAACTTAGACAAGCTTGTGTGCCCAAGAGCTTGTCTGTTTTTTCCAGCCATACCAGTTGGTCTAATAAAAGATATCACCTCTGTCTACAAACCTTGTCCTGCCTATGAACTCTGTTCATCACAGCTACAGCAAAATACTGTTGGAACGTTAAAATAATTCAGGCCTTTCTTGCTTAATTATGGATACTCAGATTTTTGTGGTTTCCTCAGGTCTCAGCTTTTTGAATCCCAGCACACACAGAACAATGCAGTCTGGTTTCTCCTACTGTAGGGGAGAGTTTATCACATAGGAGCTCAAAACTGCTTCACTGATTCCTTGTTCTAGAAAGGATGTTGTTAAAGGTAACGTGCTAAAGTTCTTCTGCCATTTTGTAGGATACTATTGGTGAACTATCAGATGGATGGCTGTTGGGAGCCATCCTATCCTAGTACCTGTGTCAGCATCTCTGATGTGGTGTGATGGTGATGGGAAGCAGATGAAGTGGGAAGAAGAGGCTAGCAGAACGGAACGTCTCTGGCTTTGGCTGTGGGTGTCAATCCTCGAATCTTGCTATGTGTCTGGCTGGGTAAGCAGAATAGTGTAGCCCTTCTAAATGGCAGGAAGCTTGGATTTGGACTTGTTTCAGCTGGAAGACCTAGACCTGGACCTGTCTAAGAGTCATAAGACCAGCCATGCAACAGTTTTTTCAGAGCTATTTAACGTGCCTTTTAGAGGCCTTAAACGTGTACGTCTTTTGAATCTGAATCTGTAGCTCTAGGTTAGTAGCTTTAAAATAGCTCCAGGTAAGACCAAGGTGGTGATGAACTGGACCATCTTGAAATGTACATGGGGGACATGATTTTCCACCCTCTGGGGACACAAGCCCTTTCTGTAGTTTGCAGTCTTGGGGTCATACCAGATCCCTCACTGTACTGCCTGTCTCTCAGCTGCTGACCTGGAGTCTGTCACTCTTGCATGGGCACTGCTCCCCTCCTGAGTCCCCTCTCCTCCGGCAGGACTGCTGCAGCTCATCCTGCCTGTAAGGAGCGTTGCGGCAGGCAGTGCCCTGCCTTTGAAGTGGAACAGGTTGATGCTTGTGGGCTGTTTAGTTCTGTGCCCTGTGCTGCCTTCCATCTGCCTTTTGGCACGGCTTAAATAGCTGGTAATTACTTATAAGCGCTTGGTGGCCGGGGCCTGGGCTATTTTAGAAGCTGCTTCTCCCTGCATGCCCTGTTGTGGAAGTTGCGGCTGGCTGGAATGGCCCGTCACCCTCTTGCTACAGTGACCTATTCTCCTGGGTGTGTTGCAGGGAATTCGGGGGGAGAGCTCTCAGCTCTGGCATGCGGTCCCTTGGGCTGCCTGCCAGGGCCTAAATTTGGTGACCTTTAGGATGTGGCAGAAGATGCATTTGTAAACCTTGGTTATAGTAACTGTGAGACAAGCAGAGAATGCTGGGGGAGGGAGGAACATATTTTTTACAGACAAGCTGTTTGCCGTCTGTTTGATTTTTATGACCAGCAACTAGTAGGTAAATAGACTAACAAATGCTGTGACAATTGCAACTGTTGCTCTTCAATCAAATTTAAAACTAAAAAATTACATGGATTTCCTCTAGGAGAGCAAGCACGCGTGTGACCACCGAAAGCACCGTGACTTCTAATGCTGGTTTGGACACTCGCTCTTCTCTCTACTTTGCTGAAATCATCTAGTTTCCCTTCTGTAAAATGAGGGCAGTCATATTTTAAAGGTATCTGGAAATGGTTGCAGTATCATTACCCGTGTAGCTTGCGGGTGGTTTTGTTTCTTTTAAGGAAGCACAAACAAGCCAAGCCCTGTGGTCCAGCAGTTGTGTGGGTTACACAAGAATGTGGTTTCATGTTATACCTAATTTGGTACTAATTTGGTATTACTGTGGGATGCGTCTCCCGCCCCACTCTTCGCACTGGCTCTAGTGATAGCGTTGTGGCAAGTTGAGCTGGGTTCAGCATGCTGACTGGTGAGCTACCCAGCTTTTGTTTGCTTTTGGTCCGTTAGTGTTGATGCGTGAGGACTTGGACTGGTGAGCTGAACTGACTCACCATGAGGCAGCTGCATCATCCCACCTGGTGCCAGGGATGCAGCAGGACGTGCGTCTGGCTGGAGGAGGGGGCGAGCAGGATTGCCCCAATGTGCTAATAACACAGTTGGGAAAGGTACCTCTGTTTCCTCACTGCGGGGCCTTCCTGACAAGAAGGACTGTCCAATGGTTTGGTTTTGACAACCAGTACTTGTGAAGGGGTGCAGGTGTTTGTGAAGATCTGCTGGTGAATATTTGCATTGCTAGTGTTACAGGTTTGCCGTGTGTTCTTGCTCTGTCTGAATGTGGCTGACCTGCAAAGGACAAAAGATCATCTTTCTACTTTCCTTCCAATTGTTTCTGCTAATTTAGCATCAGTTTGAAGCTTTGTCTTTGCTTAGAGATCAAATGGCCAGGGATGAGGCTCTTTATTTTTACTCTGTGGTAAAAGTGGCAAGGTCAGTCCCACTGGGGTTTGTAGGGTCTGCTCTGCCTAATTTATCTCGTGTGTAAAGGGTAGGTTTTCCATCACCTACAGCTAATGCATATTAGTAAATCTAGGGTCAAAAAATACCCCTTTTCAGCAATGAAAACAGGGTCTCTGTTTCTAAATGCATTTTCGCCACAATGGATAGGAATGTCTTTGCAGTTCCAGCCATGTGGGAAAGCCTTCCCAGCTCTCTGTTTTAACGACCTATCTCATCAAACATCTCAGAGGAAAGCATCTTACTTGATCTGCAAACTCAGACCGTTCCACTGGGTACTTTGCAAGGCTTCCTGAGTGGCATTGCATCTCTTTGTACCAGGAAACAGACAACTTTCTGGTGAAACAAACCTTGAACTTAAGCAAGGTTTTCTCTTCTGCCTCTTTCAGAAATAAATAAGCATTTGAAGATGACAACCTCATGGAGCGACCGACTCCAGAATGCAGCAGATCTCCCTGCAAACATGGATGGGCATGCTCTGAAAAAGTACCGCCGGGAAGCCTATCACCGGTAAGTCGTTCATGTAACCCCAAAACTAAAGTGCTGAGACAGAGGGAAATAAACTAAGCATAACCCCCCCATTTCTTGTTTTATACTTGTTGGTAAAACAGAAAGGTCGTTCTCACCTTCCTTGCAGAAGTGTTAGTAGAAGAGAACGTAGAAGATAGCACAGTATTGGCCTGCAGGAATTTACAAACAGTAGAGTTGAGATACCTCTACTAGAGTGAGTGAGGGTTTGCTTTCTTAATGCAGTCGAAAGATTAATCAAAGGTAGATTTTGGGACAGAAGCTTTCAAGTGAAGAAATACTCAGTAGTGGAAGTGTTATAGTAATTGTTGCAGTGCACACTGGGAGAGCATAGCCTTAGACACTGGAATGAACAAATACGAATAAGGAGGAAATCAAATGGGATCAGAAATTAAGTGTTTGAGAATTATATCTAGTATGATTAATTGTGTGCACCACAGGAGCATGTAGAAGCACTAGGCAAGATCTCAGCCTCCTTTTCTGTGGTAGGTGTGCCTAAAACCATCTTTGCTGTAAAACAACTACAGTCTAAATAAAGAAGATAGAGTACAAAATAAAAGAAATGTTATCACTCTCATTTTATAGTTTGGGAATCAAAGTACAGACTCTAGATTGTTTTCATAAGATCACATTGGAGGTTTGGTTGAGCCAAGAATTTAGTCCACAGCTCCCAAGGTTCCAGGCGTAGAGCATAAAAGATGGATGCAGTCTGTATCCTTATCAGATGTCTGGACCGCTATGGAGTTAAAAGCAACAGCATTGAGTAATTGTCAGTATTCTGTTTGTGGGAGGTGTATCTTCAAAGTTTAGCTTGTTTAATTTGAGAAGTCATGCAGTGTGATGATCAGAGTATATTCAGCAGGAGCTGGGGAGACGTATGTCTGATATAGAAACAGAAAAAGAAGTCAAGTTTCACAACCTCATGCTTAAATGCCACGTTAAATTTGTGATTCATATACAGTGGTATTTCTGAGGAAGTGTTTTGGAAGTGTTAGATATCTTTTGATTCTCCAAATGGAATCTAATTAGAGAAAAACGCCTTAACATCATATGATAGGCCAGGTTGTGCAAGTTGCAATGTCTAAGGCTAAGTAATGGATCCTGTGATGCATTTCTGAAGCTTTCCAATTTCCAGTTAATATACTTGGGCACGTCTTAAGTGATGGCATTATTTGAGTCTCTCTGTGTCAGCTGGTTTGTCAGATATGGAATCGTCTAATGAATGTAACTATATATAGCACGTAAAAAGAAGGGGATTTTATACCATTCCCTCGCAAAAAATCTTCACCTTGTTGAAGTCATTGACAGGTTTACCTTTGTGTCATAATTTTACCTATGACTTTAGTTGTGTTACTCCTGATTTAGACTGATAGAAATGAAGTCAGAGTAAGGCCTATTTTTTTTTTTTCCTAAATATTTCCTCAACATTTGTTATGGTTAGGTGCTGACAGTCTGCTAAGTGTTGTACAAGATCCAAAGGAAGTAGTACTTGTCCTTAAGAGCTCACACATGCAAGTCCTCACCATGTTTACCTTTACTCATGTAAGAAATCTTTACTTTCAGAAAGAATTTCCTTACAGAAGATGAGAGTGCACTCATATAAAGGAGGGTTTCCCACTAGGAGCTGGGATCTGGTAGTCCAAAATTAGTCTGTGGTACAGTTTAAGTACCCTTTTTTAGAATCTAGAAATGTCTTATTCAAAACATATTGAGCAGAAATGTTGCTAGCACTTCAGATTTTCATGGAAAGCACAACATTGGAAATACATTAAGGGGAAATACATTAATTGTTTTGAAATTACTATCCTCTTTTAAAAAGGGGGAGAGAGGGGAGGGGAAGAGAGAGGGGGAGGGAATGGGAGAGAATGAGAGAACCTGATGCCAAGACTGTAGTATAAATCTGTGCTATTAATGGCTTTGGGGTACCAGTTTCATGGGAGTTATTTTGATAATCCAGTATTGTAAGAATCTGAAACAACCTCATTCCAGAGGCAGTGTTGTCAGAATTCTATTTCTGGTATTTTTTGTGATCTTAGTGTTAACAGATGTGATGTTACTTGGAAGATAAGTGCAGACTTAACATGACAGAGTAGGACTGAAGTTATTTCCCCTTGTTGTTTTATATTATATTTTTTAGTATTTTAATAATTGTTCAGATGTGGAATATGTGTGCTGGTCACAACTATCAGTTCTAGGATGTAAATTTGTTTCAGTGAGGTCCAAGCATGCTCTGACTCTTGAATATTGCTGAAGCACTGTCAGTTTTATGAAAAAGAGAGATATAAAAGACAAGGCATTCATTGTCAAGATTCTTTTCTTTCTCTTCCTTCCTTTTTCTTTGTTTTTCTTTCTCTTTCGGTCTCTCTCTTTTTTCCAGTCTCCTCTCCTTCTTACTCCAGCAGCTAAAGAAAAAAACCTTGAAAACATGAATCTAGAGTGACTTAGAAACAAAAACAATAAAAAAGAACATTGAATTTAAAACTATTAATTTTTTTTACTTTAAAGCTGGTCCCAGTGATTTTATGGGCCCAATCTGGAAGGCTGGAGGAGTTTGGCAGCTGGGCCACATTTACAGATGAGGATAACTGGGGCGAGTTTTTGATACCAATGTTGGAAGCCCAGTTGGGCTCAAAGTCATTCATTGGGATTTTCTAAATGCTGCTAGTAATGCTTGGTTTTCTGAAGTGTGACATTTTAAAAACTTATTTCATTGTTTGTTTACTTCATGCTTACTTAAGTGTCAGGGGAGATACCTAGACCAATTGATTTAAATTTAACTTTCTGGTTCTCATGAACTATGCCAGATTTTATATGCTTGAATTGTAAATGTTGAAGCAGCATAAAGTAAGGGGAAAAGTTTCCAATCCAAGCAAAATACCTTAAAAAATAAAAATAATGTTCTCGTGGACATGAAACTTTTAAAAAACTTCATTAAAAAATTAGCTCTGAAGATGCCATTCTAATAGTCATATTTTACTGTGGTCGTTCATACTAGGAATGTGTTTTTTCAGGTGTTGCACTTCTTATTGTATCATACTTGATGGATGGATGTTCAACATATAATATTGTTGGCAGAAATCCCAGCTGAGACTGGTTTAACTGGTGTAATGCATACTGACTCAGAGTATGATGACTATATCATAATCATGTCTGAATGCCATAGGCAAGAATGTTCAAAATCAAATATTTATAGCTGTTTTCCTCTTGTAGCTGTTTTCCTCCCAAAAGTTTTGCTTGGTGTTTGGATCAGTTTGTATAGCTGCTTAAGAAATTAGAGTATTGAGGTTATTGATGAAGTAAGCAAAGCTTGCGAATATGAACACGTATGCTGTGCTGTAGAGTTCAAGGGCCGTAAAAGCAACATCAAGAATCAGAAAATTCTGTAGGGGAGGAGAATTGATGGGGTTTTATCTTCAGGATATTTCTGATGACTTTAACTAAGACTTTCGGTTAGCTGGTGTTACTGTCAGCCACAAACCTCGTTATACAACATTGTTGGCGCCTGTTGGAGGTGAGGTCTAAAGATGAATTAATATACAAGCTAGATGTTATTCATTCTCTAGCAGAGGTCACTGGTAAGAGGATACTGCATTACTGTGCTATTGGCAACATACATTTTAATTCGGAAATAAAATGGATGTGTAGCTGTTAGGTGCTTTTCCTTAGTGTGTGTGGTTGTGAGGCCACCTCCCTCACGCACGGCTTGTTGGCTTTTCCGGGTAGAGGATAACCACTAGGTCATTTGTTCTGGAGGAGTACTGTCATTTAATGTGATTGTAATTAGGCAAGAACTAGGTTGACTCTGAGCCACCAAATTGCCCTAGTGTCTATTTTTTAACTTGGAGTGAGCACTTCTAGGCACCCTCTGGATTATCTCACATAGCTCTTTAGGGTTTAAATAGCAACCACATCTAGTTAAAGCAAATAATGGAAAAAGTTGGTGTTCCATCCACTCTTGTTACTGACAGTTACCAAGATCCAGGAAACAGGTATTTGCATTTACTTTTATTCTGTGGTTTTGGCTTAACAGGGCAGTAAGGCTGAGATGGCCTTTTTGTTAAACATACAGACTTTGGGATGCTTTTACCATTTTGCATCAGAGTAATTTGAGGCTTCTCATCTTGAACATGGGGTTTCTGTTGCTGTTTTGTTTTCTTGCTCTGTTGTTTACTGGCTAGCGCAGGGGTTGTGGCATCATGATTCCTAATCCTAATTCTCCTGCTGACCGGTCACAGAGTATTGAGTAAGTTGCTTCATAGTTTTGTGCTTCAGTTTGCTTTCAAAGCATCTTAATATTGGTAATATGAGTTAAGTGACTTAAGCTGTTAAGATACACTGAGATCCTGGGTAAAAAAACCTGTTATATACTTTAATAGTGACAAAGCAGAAGGATTACCAATTGGTTGTTTTGATTTCTAGGGTTAAAGATGTATTTTAGTTTGTTCGAATTTGTAAACTCTGGGCTATTCACTGCTAATCTTGTTTCTTTACTTTATTGATACTGGGTCATCAGTGATTGCGAACAGGTGGAAATGTTATATGAACTAGGCTATGGTAGGATTGAAACTGTTTATCTATTTGGGTAGCTATATATAAAGTCTCTTTAAAATGATCACTTCATTGAGGTGGCAAATGAGAAAAAAATCTTTACCAGTCTGAAAATGCTCTTTTCCTCAGACACGTTCAGCTAGGCGATGTGTGGTATTTTCACCTAACTGTAAATGAGGTAGCTCTGTAGGTACTGCTGGCTGTGGTCTGTCCTCATATGTCTTTGTGCAGCCTCCTTGGACTCATGCGGTGGCATGTGTGTAGCAGAGGGCAGCATGTGGCTCTCTGTATTTATTTTGCTTTAGTGCTTTGGACATTGGAGAGAGGAGGGAGAGGGAGTGTTAAGGCGGGAGAATGGGCAAGCTTATGAGAAAGCAGAACACTTGCCAAATTAATAATAAAGAAATTACATTGAAAATGTCCCGTGATCCCTAGCTTTAATAGTTTCACAGAGCAGACGGGTGTTATTTTGGGATGGAATCCATATGTGAGCTTCTTGGCACTTTGCTGTTGCCTGGGAAGAAAACCCAAACAATGGAAACAGAAATGGCCAAGGCTATCTCCTTCCATCTGATTCTTGCTGGATTTCAGAGGGAAGTGCTCATAGTTGTGTTTCTGGATACAGCCTCATCAGACTTTTAAGTTCCAGTCGTAACCTGATTTTCCAGTTTTATGTCACTATAATTGTGCAAGGACGGTTAGTCTTGTGAAATTGCAGGGCACTATGTTGGAAATGTTACTAGAAGTGTCCAGGAAATTTTGATGCCCTTCTTCTGTCTCCCCTATCTGATACTGTTTCATCTGCCTAAAGTCATCTTGAGCCCAAACACTACGATTACAAACATACTGACCTGTCAGCATATTCCTCTTCAGTTGAAGAAGGAATAAAATGGAACTCTGAAAATCTAATATTGTAAAAGAAAGACCAAAATGGTATGATAATTAATATATGGAGTGGTCATTACCTGCCTAAGGAGGCAAGACTCAGCAAAAGAATGATTATGTTGCTTTTAGTAGTTTAAGGCAGTTTTTTTCTTATCCCCTCTAAGACAGGTACCAAAGCATCCAGCACCCAAAGACAAGACATTTTGATATATGTTAGTATCTTCTTAAGGTTGCTCACATGATTTGTGCCAGATAAGTAAGGTCAGTGAGGGATTCATCTGAGTTCACTGCTGTTGGTGGAAGTCACCTGTAACCAGAACCACAATGTCACGTAATGAGACATCTCCCCCAACCACGCAACATCTGGGGACTAGCTAGTAATACTGAGAACATCCAGTTGTCATGAGAGTAGTGGGATTTTTTTTGTTATTAGCCTTTTGAAAGAGGCCGTGGGGAACTTGGACATGGGAGGCTATTAAAAGCTAATCCATTTAGTTCCCTCTTACTTCTTTTTAACTCTTCTAGCTTATTAAAACATGGAAGTTGTCCATAAAGTGAAGATTAACCGAAGTGCCTAAACTTTGAGGAAGCAGGAATCTGAGCCTTCTGGCTAGTTAGTCCCTGTTTCGTGGCTGGCTCGAGCCCAACTGTCCACCGCAGTCTTTTTTTAAACACACATGTAGGTCAGGCTTAGCCAGCTCCCACTGTATTTGCTGTTCCACTCAGCACTGTTGCAAGTTTCTTTGTATTTATTTAATTTCCATTGAAACATACTCTCCTGACAAAGAATGCTTCTTCCTGCAAGGTATTTCTAGACACATTTGGAAAATCATTATAAAAGTGCTCTGTTCCAGAAACCTCGCCTCACATTGTTCATTTTCATTTTCTCACTATGAGGAGTTGTGAGCTGTGTGCCAAGTTCTTCCTTAGTTGTATAATTATGTGCATTTTGTTTATTTTGTCGGTCATATTACAAGAATATTATACATGCAAATTTCATTCAGGGCACAGAATGCCTTTGAGATTTTGCACGAATAAAATAAAAACATTTCTCCCTCTCTGCGTTCGCTCCTCTCCTGTGTTACTTGAGAAGAGTTGGGATTTAGGTTCCTGCCTCGGAATTGACTGACAAGAACAGTAACAAAACCGAGATCAGTTCTCTTGTAAAAATGTAAAGGACAGTGAATTGCAGTGTTGAGGATATCAGGGCTCTGTGACTCCCTTTATGCATGCTCAGCAGTTCCTTCTTCCTTGTAATACAACACATTTTTCTCTTATCTAGCACAATTCGTAGAGCTCAAAAAGAAAATAAATACTGTCATCACTGAGAGCCTTCTGCTGTGGCCAGGCTGCAGGGTTTCATCTTTGAGGAGGAACTCAGCAGGGAGGAAGTGTGCTTCATGGTTTCCTTTAAACAGCTTCTCAAGTCCATTTTTCTAAAGGTGTGGATCTGTGCCAGGCTAAGCCACCCCAAGTCCACGCTGCTGCCTGCCCACTCCCAGCAGTGCCCTGTGCTGGCTCAGGGAGCTGCTGGGGTCGGATATGGTCCCTCGGCCGGCTTCCCCACAAGCACTGACACCTTGGACCGCTCCAGCCACACTGCATGGGGAGTGCAAAACAGTGGGAGATTCACAGAGATATTCCTCAAAGCAGAAATACAAAGCTTGGTTTTTCATCAGGAAGGAAAGATGAAGGCAAGAGAAAGGCAATGTCCTGTTTAAGGAGGTGTGGAGCTGGGGAGTTGGGTTTAGGCAATACCTACCTCTGCCTCTCAGCACAAGGAGTGGAGAGGGTGTTCTCATGCTGTGCCTGCAGTTTGATTTGTCGTATTGCCCAGTGCTGTTAAATTTTTAGGTCAGCTTAATTTTTAACTCCAGTGCTCCTAGTTAAAACTATTATTTTCTAAATGGAAAAAAACGAAAATCAGGGGAAGGGAAAGTGTGGTTTCTTCTGATTCTGGCAAGTGGAAAAATTATTCTAGATTAAAACTTCTTTGCCTAAAAATGTTGGGTGATTTTAGTTTTCCTCTTATTCTGACTTTATCTCAACTGTTTGTAATCTGGAAGCTTCTTTGGTTTTTGTTTATCTAAGTAAGCTGTAAAAAACTTGTCATCTCATCCTTTCCTTAGAGACCAGAAGATCTTTTCTCTCAGGTGGTTAGGGCTCTTAGGGTCTTAGTGTTGGGTTTGCTTTATAGTCATTAAAAACAGCTTTTGTCATTTCTCTATACCATGTCTTCTGTGGAGACGTTACATTTTGTAGCCAACAAACAGATTTGACCAGTATTCTTGAAATCGGGCTGAGCGTACCTTCGATTAGGATCTAAGCACAGCTTTGAAACGGGCTAAGTCTGCAGCTTCTGAGAAGCACCTGGCTCTTCCCAGAAACTGTTATGGTGAGTTAATCTCAACTTTTATCTTTAGTTTCTAGGATACTGCAGATATTTACTACTTTCAGTAAACCCCCTGAATTAAGCTGGTCAGCTTCTGGGAGTAAATATTTGTAAGTATCTACTTAGCCCCTTGTGTCTAGGGGGTACTGTGCATGGCAGACGTCTTCCTTTATCAGGATTTAAAGTTGAGGTCCTGAGTGCCTACAAAATAACCCAGTGTCTGGCTGGGCCTTCACAAGAGAAGTGAAATTGGTTCCAGGTTCTTTTGCCACTGTTTAGTCTACCATTTAATTTGCCAAGGCATATCCAAGTTTAAATTGATTAAAGTGTTCTCATTTCCGGTCCTGAACATGTTGTGTAATAGCCGTATTTAGCTTTTTAAAATATTTGCTCTGTTTCACTCCAGCACTGGTGGGTGCAGTAATTACCACGTCAAATTCGTTGGTAGAATGCTTTGAAATCTGCCAGGTCCTGGGCACTGTTGGGGCATGATTAGACCCTGCCACATACGGTTTCTAGGTCATAGGCAATATTTACGAGTTGATGGAGAAAGAGAGACCTTCACCAGCTGTTACCAAGAGGGGGCTGGTATAGTAATCTTCATGTTTTAGTCATAAGACTTATTTTGGAACAAAAATATGCTAATAGATGTTGTTCGTTTCATTGCCTTTAGTAAACTTTTCCAGATCTTCAGTATCAACGTGTGCTGGGGTTTTTTTTAAGTCCTGGGGTTCAGTTTGTAAATAGTCTGAAAGCAAGCAATGAAAAAATGTCAGAGGCTTAGAGATCTTTCCATGGTTTTTGGTCAGTTTGGTGTTGTCATCATCTAAACATAGGCAGGCTGGACTGGAAGAGATCTCTTGGGTCACAGCTCCCTTGTTTTCGCCTTTCACAGGCACTGTCGTATTACCCTTTTTATAAGCGCATTCAGCTCCTTTGTCCTCATTTGGGAAACTGTTCCCAAATGTTGCAATTCTGAAATGCTCTTCTGAGCTTCTTTAAATTTCCCTTCCTATTCCCGTCCTGTTCAGAAGGATGGAAAACTATGCTCCGGGGGCTAAGCCTAAAGGCAAGAACAAAATTGGACTCCGTGGGTTGGACAAAAAATGTTGCTAGTGTCCCCCGGAGGTATGTTATTCCTTCTTAAAGCTCTCCACTTTCAGAAACAAGCTGCACAAACATGAGATCAGAAATTGTGTGCTTGAATTAGCTAATAAATAATGCTTCCTGACATCAGCAGCAACAGAACGTAGTCATCTTCACTATACAAAGTATGAGACTGTGTTTAGTATCAAACAGCGTTTCGTGTTGGCCTCTTGTAAATCAGAGCTATCTCGATGTTAGAAGAGAAACACGGATTCAAACTGCAGATTCGGATAATTTGCTCCACCTACTCAGAAGCCAGCTATTTCAGGAGTGAATTTTAGTGATTTACGATCCCATCTCATATTTCCAAAAGGCATTTCTTTACCAGTTTCCAGGTTTTTTCCCATCACTTTGTCTTGTTTAGGTAATACATAAATCTATCAGAAAAGAGCGTCATCTATAACCTCTGAGGCCCCTTAGTGACAAGCCCCATTGTCAAAGGCAGGCACTTTGCCAGGAAACTGTGACTCCCAGAGAGAGTGTGCAAGGTTAGGGGGAAAGTATACTATTGCCAGAGAAACTGTATTCCAAGTGGATTTGTGTGGAACAACAACGATATCCAGTGACTGGTTAAATTAGCCACAGATGTGTTTTCTAGAACACTGTCCAAGAAGATATACAGTACTTTAAGGCTTGGTTCAGACATAATGATCTTCTGAAGTCAAATCAGATCCAAGCAAAATTGCATCGGTACTAGGGAAGTTTTAAAGGAATTGTGTAATATGATTCAGACAAGTAGATGAATCAGACTGCTGCGAACTAAACAAGGAGCACATCGGTGAGAGATGAGGTAAGACGACTTGCATAGAAGTGTGATAGTTTGATGTTAGCAGTTTGCTGTTAAAATTCGAGCCGCAGCGGATTGACACAGGCAGTTAAACGGGCACGTTATGCCGGCCACCTGCCCAGAATGTGCGAGCAGAGGAGAATCTCCCGGTGGTTTCTTTCAGCTTTTCAGAACATACAAGTGCTTGGTTTTGCACTTGCTGTCTCCATTGCTGTATCGCTGTCCCTGCGCCACTCCTCCTACATGGCAGCGCTGGCGATTTCAGTTTTTAAGAGAATAATTACTCTGCTGAGGGCAATGCACTTATTAAATATTTGGAGAATTTTCACATACTGAGATGAGAGTACAGGTGAAGGCTCTGGGACTTTTCTCATACAGGAGAATTTTGTCTCGGCATCACAGCTCGAGCAATATCTGGGATTTCTGTCCAAGATGGGTGTTGAGAAGCTCAGCTTCCATCCTGCAGCTGAGTTCTGACTCTCGTTCTTAAAGTTCAGATAAGACAGACGGTGGAGAGAAGTCCTGTTGAATTACAGATCTGCTATATGGTTTAAAGTTCTGGGGAAATGTAAGCAGCTTAGTTATTGTAGTAGTTGGAACAGGCAGCAAGAAAAGCTTTTGTTGTATTCTCTGACCTGTTTCTTTACCATGTTATTTACTTGAACTAAACTGAATACGGCGTATTAAAATGTTGTCATCAAAAAGGGCCTGGAAGTATTCAGCTTAGATTCTCATTGCAATAAGCATTAATAGTAAAAGTGGAATTTAAAAAATAGCAGTTTTGTCAAGGAGTTGCAGGGGAGTTATAAGTAAAAAGAAAAATTTTCACAATAGAAATAGCATATTCTTATGGATGAAAATTTATCTCAATCGCTGTTTTTCAGAGCTTTATTAGATGTTTTTAACACTATTGGTGTAAATGTGCAAACAGATCTGTTTAGGTTTGCTTTGAATTTCCAGATACAGTTCCAAAGAGGGCTCAAATGCTGTGAGTTTATTCACAGAAATGTTATTTTCTTTTTCTTTCCTTGTTACCTTTTTGTAATAATTTGTTTTAATCAAGCAAATTGTATTGCTTCCCATCCTCTGCTTCCAGTTTCCTCTCATTTGAGCTCTGAATTCTGCTTCAGGAGATTTTGCACTTCTATTCTTAGGAATTTTTGCAGGTCACATGCAAAGCCGTGTGTGTGTGTGTGCATGCATGCGTGTATGTCTTTAGACAGCATACCAATAATAAGAATAAGCCTGCAAAGTCATGGCTTTGCTTCAGGAGAACTCATGGCAAAAAGTGAAACATGCCTCCATTTTCAGGTATGTTTTCTGATTTTGACCTAAGAGAGCCAGACATCCTGACAGCTGGCAGAATGTGTTTGTTCTAAAATGTGATTATTTTGAAAATGCTCATACCTGTGGCTTTATTTCTTTTCTCTTTACAGGGTCTTTGTAAACAGAAGTTTAGCCATGGAAAAGATAAAGTGCTTTGGTTTTGATATGGATTATACACTTGCTGGTGAGTATCTTCTTAATTTTTTTTGTCATTGACTTAGTTTGGAATATTGCCTCTTGTTGAGCAAAAACCAGTTACTGGATGGGCTACTCCAGTTAGCAGGTGCTTCTTCTATTAGCAAATATATCGTTCACTATTCATTGCACTTTAATTTTAGGTGTTTCCCTTAAATTTGTTATCTGCAAGCTGTATTTGGTCACAAGCCATGTTGCTGTAGTACAGTTTCAAGTGCTTATGGGCGTCAAGGAAACCAAAGCTTAATAAGTCTAATTGCTTCCTTAGATTCCACTATATTTTGATATTGCCCCTGGTGCAAGCTTGACTTTGAATAACGAGGTGATTTCTTTTATCCTTGCTGCATATGGCGGGCTACACCTTTAGCCAGCAGGTTCTCCTGTGTCCTGGGAGGGTAATTTTTGAATAGGGTTTCCTCTTCCCCACTCCTCGGTTGGCCATATCAGTGACTCATTTTGAGAAGAGGCAAGGCAGGGGGAGTGTCTTGTGTCAGCTGAACAAGTTAATTTAGGCTTTGGGAGGTTACATAAGACCTTTTAGTTTCATAAAATTTTTTGCATGACTTCATCTTTCAAATAGTTGGCGGGCAAGTTCTCTGAGACTTTTGATGAAGGGGGGGTAAAGTTACCATTTTCTGCATAATCAGACTTGCACGATGTTCTGTATTTTAAGGAAGAGATAAAAAGCCCACTTCCACTTTCCTAGGTGTAGTATCACACAGGCTGTGACTGAGGACATCATGTACAATTCTGCCTTCTTTCTCATTACCACTTCGAAGGTTGTGGATAAAAAGTTCCTATCACCCTTGATATTTCAATTTAGAATTGTTGTGAATATAAACTGAGAAGATGTGAGGTAGAGTGTCAGGGTCACCTAATAATAGGTTAATGCAGTATGTCAACTATGGTCATCTAGTTACTGTGTCTACTGAGAAGGAGTGAGAGATGAGTGATGTGGCTAGGGACAGTGTAAGGGTCCCAGGAGCAGGGGTCAGTGGCTAAGCAAAGGCCAGGAAGGTTTTCATGTGCTCATGGTTCAACACAGTGCTGCAAGGAGCAGTTTTGGAGGCTGTGGCAGGTAATCGCAGTTTATATTTAGATCACTTGCTTTTGTTCTTTTAAGAAGTTATCCATGATGCCATAGTTATATATAAAAGGCTTGGTTGTTCAACACCTTATACATCTGTTTAAAGTTCCTGCCACTTTTTAAGTCATGAAGTGTATTGTTGTTAATCTGTGCTGGATCTGACTGCAGGCGCGTGCTTTTGGTGTTTGTGTTTCCCAGCTGTGACAGCCTTGTGGCAGTGCCTTTAAGGAGGGCAAAACAGTTGTTCAAGAACAAATGCTTAAAAAAAAAAAAAAAAAAGTTGTGGGTTTCAGTTCCATAACAGAAAAACAGCTTCTGTGCCTTTCGCAAACTGGCGGCATTTCCCAAGGACTCAGGTGATCCCAGTGGAACTGGTGTGGAGCATGAAGCATGTTGCTAACTTTCATCCTGACAGAAGGAGAGTTTCAGCACTATCCTCACTTCTCCAACTGTTCATTTTATTCAAGTGTTGCTTGTTCCTGTAAACACAGAGCAAATGTGTTGTTATCCACAAAACGATGCTTGGTTTGATGAGAGGAAAAAATGTGAATGTTTCAAGCATCCTAAAACAGTACCCAGGGACATGGAAACCTGGGGCTTCCAAGGCCGGAAGATGACAATGCTACAGTTAAGCAGGCAAACTCGGTGCACTCAGGGGAGTTGAGTGACAGGGTATGGTTCAGAAAAAGAAATGGGATGTGGTCCAAGCAGAAAACTGGACATCTGGACTGCTCTGAGCTAAGCTGCTGTCCTATGACTTCTTGCATGGTACAACAGAGATAATAGCTGCAAATCATTTTACAAGGAGTTCTGAGAATGTAATTGGGTTGGAAAGCCTTTTGCAAATGAAAAGCATTATGCCTGGTAAGTACTATTTCCCTTTTTTTCACTTGACTGGGAAATTAACATACAAAATTACCTGTTTGTGTTCTTATGTCTGAGAGTCATCCTTTCTTCTCCATGTGGGCTTTTGTTATCTGACCATTATTTGCTATATATAACTGTCATACACCAGAAAAATTACTTACTCATTGCAGGGGCTTTAAAGAGTGTAGTGTTAGAATATGAGTATGATTATAATTAATTAATTGGAAATGATAATGAAGAAGTGGGGCAAGTGAAGTATTACATTACTATGTTGTAGTGCATTCATTAGACCCTGTCGTGTTTTCTGTCTGGGCATGTTATCCCCTACACACTCTTTCACATGGACATGCTACTGTCTAGATTAAAAAAGAAAAAACAATGTAAAAAGCTAGTTTATCTGTAATTTAACATCTGGAAATGGTATCTGCATACCATATGGTGCATGCTGAGCAGAAGCCTTTTGGAGACCATTCAAGACATGTAAACAGACCAAGGAAGAAGAACGGAAGCATCTCCAGTGTCATCAGCTCCTCATTTAGTTTTCTGCATTTGTACTTCCAGATATTGCTAAGTCACCTTTCTGTAAAGTTGTTTAAAAATATCCCAAGCACAATCTTCATAGTCAGTGATTGAAGGCAGTCAGAGCCGAGCCGTTGACCCTGCCAAAAACGATATGCCATGTCCTTTACCCACTCTCTGTCATGAACTTTCACATCAGAAATAAACTGATGACATTCATCCCGTAGCTGACAGTCATACACTTTGACATCTCAGAAGAAGAATTATTATTCTGGAACATGTTGAATTACCTATCTTGTGAAGAGGAGGCTGTGATGTCAGTAAAAGAAAACACTTTGTCACTCTTCTGTCTTTCTTCTTCGCAAATCAGTGGTCACTGGTAGCACCAAAAGTTTTGCTTAGGAGATGGTTCAGTACCAGAGAAGTCAGAATCACTTGACTTATTTTGAAGCTTGAGAAGCTTGAGACAGTTTTGTTCTTGCACTCTCTGAGTTTAAGGACACAAACCTACTTACAATAACACTGTTTTCTGTCTAGAATAATCTAATTTTGGTAGGGACGTGGCATTTCCATTTTGAAATATATTGTAACGCTACTACACACATGCTGCAGTGATCATGTGTTCTACTACTAGCCTGAGAATGTCAGCTTGCCAACTGACACTTTTAGTATCATCATGTTACATTGCACATAAAATACGATTTCATGCATTGTTTTATAGGGTAGTATTTCTTAGCCTTATTAAATTAAAGGACCGCTTAACTCAGAATTGAAAAAATTCAAGGCCATCTGATATAGCATTGCCACAGTGATTTTGTTTGCTTTCAAGTCAAAATTAGGTTTAAACTTTAAATTCTTGTTAATAACTTCTATGTTCTCTCATTGTGTTTGTCTCTTTCCTTGCATAGGGTTGAGAAATATTGTTAATGGATGGGTTGGGCAAACAAAGTCTTTTTGTCTTGAAGAAAAGAGCCTGAAGGTTTTAGCCTTCTCTTCTGAGAAATTGTGGACACTAAATTGCTGAATTTGTAGCCACTGTGATTATAGCTAGAATTAATATGACTGCTGGGAGCTCAAAATAAAATGAAAGCAAATTGAAATAACTCTCACAGGTTTTAGATTCCTTGTTTTCCCATCAAGGATTGCTGTTGCATCCTCATGGGGTGAATAAGATCTCCTACATGTATAGAAACTCCCAAGTCTCCCTAGGTTTATGTGCTGGATACACTAATACTAGAGGCTCAGAAATCTGTGTTGTATATGAAGCTGACTGTCCCCTTCCTATTCAGTCTGTTTGGTTTGCTTGTGTTAGTGAATCACACTTAGTACAAACAAGAATGTTTCTTTTAAGCTAGGTGTTATTGGGAGGAAAGTCGAAGGAGCAGGAAGAACTGCAGGGTTTGAGTGTGGTTTGGTGTGCATAGTTAAATAGTTGCTTAAAATCATGGAGGTCTTGACGCAAGCAAGAGTCATCAGCTATTTCAGCCCTTGCTGTTAGCAGAGGTTAAGACAAGTTTCTGTGATGTTGTGCAGCCGTCACCCCAGCAGCCTTTCGTTCTCTGCCGCTGAGCTTGCTGCCTGCTAGCCAGGGAGCGAGGCCCGTGCTGATTCCCCAGGGTTCCCTCGCTCCTTGGAAGGCGATGGCGTTACACCAGGATCTGCAAATACCTGTGAAGGGCTGTGTTTGCTGTCAGGGCAGAACTGAGAATTTTTGAAAAATTCCTGTTTAAATCCTTAAGTTAGCTTTGAGGGTCCTTTTGTAGTGCATTTTTGTTTGATAAATAGTTTCTTTTATTACCCGAATGATTCATCTCTGCTTATTCATCCTGACTGGCTAGAAGACCAGTAGTCAGTAACAATTCTGGTCTGCCTTTCTGTTTTACTAGTACTGTCAAAACTGCCCATGCTTTGGTAAAGGAAAATGTTGCATGTAATCCAAAAGATTCACAGCCTTCTCTGTTTTGTGTTTACTGCAAACTGCAGGAAGAAGGATAAAGGTATGTCAGTGGAGAGTCTTCACTGCAACACCCACCTGAGACCAGGAGTTGGTGAGGCCCATTGGAAATGCAGCAGGGAGAGATTAGTTTCACACAGCATTTTATTTGGCTGCTTCCTTCTCAGTGTGAGCTACACTTGTAATTAGTAGGTCTGGATCCAAGTAGTGCAGGAGGCCTTGGCGTTACTAAGCCTTAAATGGGACAGGTTGCACAATGAGGTGATGGATAGATGTCCCTTGACAGGAGCAGGGCTAAAGCAGCGGGGTTCTCAAACTGGCTGTAATTTCACACCGGGCCATTAGCAGATGGAGAGGGAATTAGTAAGAATTACAAACTCAATTGTGCTTGAAAAGATTCCTTCTGTGACTGCCCTCCTTCTCCAAAAGTTACAGCCTTGTTGAAAGTTTTATCTTCTATTTCTGAGGTAGATAAGCTGTAATATCAGTAGGCATGATGCTTTCATTTGGAATGCTTTTCCTGTACTTAAATCACTGCTGCTTCCACATTCTTCAGAAATCAATAATAAAATTATCATTGGCTGCTGAAAACTGTTTCAATAAAAAAGAAGGGGAAATGAGGCTTGAAAAATACTGTTTTTATTGTGTGCAAATATGATTAATACAACATAATCTGATTAGAATATAGCTTGAGTCCTGGAAACATTGCCAACTTAATGCCAAGATTTGGTGCACTGCAAAGATTTTATTGCAAAATTGCTCATGCTTTCAGGTGTAGCGTTTCCCTTCTCATCACATGGGAAAAGACATGGGAAAGACAGCTTTAGTCTTTCCCAACTTACTCCAAAGTGCAACATGCATCAACAGGTTTTGCCCCTTCTTCCAGTAGGCATTTGTGTCTAAGCCATCCTTGCAGTTTGGAGGAGAGGGAAATTTTTCACACCCACATCTTATTTTTGAAATGTTTTTCTTTACCTGTTGACTCTGGAAAAGATAGACTCAACCAAAAGGTAGGATTGACTTGTTGCTGCGTGTGACCTGGGAGAAAAGGTGGCCTGTGAATTGAGAACTGGTTCTTCAATCGATCTAGTATTTTTACTGTAGCTGAGTTGTATGAGTTTTCTGTGCTTAGGTTTCCACAACTGAGAAATGGGACTAATGAATTTGTACCTTGTATAAAAAATTTCTGGATTGCACAGATGAAAAACAAAGTAGAAACGTGGGAGTTTTTTACATGAAAGATTGAACTGAATACTTAAAAAAGCTGCTGAGCTTGTAATGTAAGCAACTACAAAGAAATACTTGTTCTTCTGTTCAGATACTCTTATTGTCTGTTTATTGGTGCTGGACTCCAATACAAATGTTCTAACAAGGCTTTCCTGCTTAGGTTAAAGGTTTGTCTTTAGTTTCATCATGATGTAAGAACTGCAGGCTTTGAGGCTCTTTTGGGGAGATACTGAGCAGTTTTGCTCCTTTCCCAGTTCTCTGGATAATACAGTTCTTTGTGTCATACAGAAATAGTATGGTGGCTAGAGAAAGGAATTGGTAGATGTGACAACAGTAGCCTTCAAACTGTCCTAGCAAAAAATGAGAGATGCCTTGACTATTGCACATCTGCTGTCTGCGTTGTGACATTTGCACGTTTCCAGTTTAACAGGTGCAGATTTTGCAGATTTCAGAGGCTGGTTTAGCAATTAGTGTTTTAAAGCTAAAGACAGATGGAGAAGCTAAATTGTTCCTAGTATGCTTTGAGCTGGATGTTTTTTCAAATACCAGTGCAGTGCTGTGGCTATTGTCCCTGCTCTGTTTGTGTTGCTGTTCTTTGGAGTTTGACCATTTAAAGCTGTGTAATGAGCAAACTGAGGCCTGGAGCTGTAGGATCTCACATGCTGGCATTGGGAATGAGGAGTGGAGAAAGCATGTGTTGCTTGCTCCGTCCCAGTAAATCACCGACTGACAAACTGCTAATCCGCTGTCTGTGCATTCTTGAAGAATCAAGAGTGTTGAGACAGAAGCTGCTGAAAGAACAAGTCTTCACAGTGTAAGGAAAGTTTCAAAAGCTGCTATATTCTGTTCTCTTGCTCTTAAAAACATGAGAATAACACCAGGCTGGGTCAGCAGGCTGTTAGTATACCATGGGCCAGTTCTTGTCTTTGCTAGACAGATGGAAATACGGAGGTATTTTTCACTTTAATAGACCCCCTTATCTAGTAATCTTAATACCACAACAGAAGTACTATTAAGTTGCAAATACCCTTGTGATGACACCAACAGCTTACTCTGTAGGAGGAACTAAAGCTGAGAGTACAGAAGGCTTTAACTCTGAGATCACATGTGTGCTATTGCTTTGTGAATGCCTTATTTTAGCACACTACAGAAAAACTTCTGTATGTGCCCTATTGACAGCATGGGCACTTGTGCTACATAGAAGCCCAGGGGCACACTGTTAAACAAATGTGTAGCTTTTGAGGCTCACTCTCTTAAGTGAATATGGAGAGAAATAAGAAGCTGGATCTGTTTGGACACCGATACACCTGAATAATGCCTTAGATATAGTGTATAAATGGCTACTATACCTTTAAGTCATTTTATTTCTAGATGCTAGCAATTATGTTTGAACATGAAGCCCATGTAACTATTTCTTCCTTGTTCAGAAGACTTCATTGAAGAGCTAAGCCCATATTTTGGCACAGTAATTTGTTTCCATGGAAATGCAGGGATATTTCCAGTATGGTATTATGACTCCCAGTGGGCTGTGTCTGAGAGAGGTAAATTGTGAAGGCCACTTGTTAAGGACAAAAAAGATTCTCTTGTGTCAGGGAAACCATAAAAAATTCCTGTAAAAGAACAGGTGACTGTGTAGTCATCTTTAAAATATTATTCCAGAGCAAAGGAATGTTATGGCAACTAGTAAAATAGACAAACTGAAGTTTCCTTGAAATGCAGAGTCCGTCTGAATTGCTTCTCTCAATATGCAAAATGTGACCTCAGTGCTGTTGTTACCTCAAGCCATGCATTTTTATTCAGCAGAAGAAATCCTTCCAAAACTAAGCTCTGTTTTGCCAGCCTCTGAGGCATATCCAAACAGCCCAAATCTTTGTTACATCGAAGGCAAACAAAGTGCAGCAGCAGAAAGCTAAAAATATCTGGTATTTACCAATGAGAGCACTAATAAGCCTGCTTCGGGAAGAGTTAAAGCTGATGATACTTGACAACACTTTTGTTTTTAAAACAAGTCGAAATGCAGCACTAAAACCAACCTGAAGTGTAGACCCAGCAATTCAGAGCCAAGATGAACATACAATACTGTGTCAGTCCTTGAAGCAACAACAAATCCTGTCTTTACAGATCTGTTTAGCATGCAGAGTGGGAGAATAGGAGCTGATACAGTTCCAGGTTAGTGGTTTTAGAGCTGAAAGCTGTGCTGTGCACTTGGGGATGTTTGCAGGAGCATTAGAGGTAAGGAATTTTCCATCGCTCTTAGGCTGCAGAGTGGGTGCATTGCTGCTTTATGGGCACTGCTGCAGTTGGGGACTGCAGAGCCTTTGTGCTTCTTTATAGGTGTGTGCCGGTTTCCACCCAGAACCCTGTATTTGGCAGTGTCGGAAAAGGGTGCTGGGGAGCCACTGAAGCTCAGATCCAAAAGATTCAACCCTCTGATGATTAGTGACTCTTGCCTTGCTTCCTGTTACAAACATCTGTGGCCACAAGAGGCTTAGTGCAAGATCTGGCTGTTCATGCATGGCACAGCAGCTTGTGTGTTAAGGGTACAAAAATATCCTGGGATGCACCTGGAGGTTTTGTCAAGGTCTTGTTTGCTGATCACTACAAATACATAATTTCTAGTGAAATAGAAAAGGTACATTAAATAGTGAAGTGTGCTTAAAGCTCAGCTTTGTCTTACTGCACAGAACACTTCTGTGTTTGAAAAGGTTTCTTTGGGTAAATGAAGATTATGATCAGTATGGCAGCAGTTTCTTCTCATTTCAGATCGAAAAATTGGGTGAATTCAAAGAAACAAAACATACTGTTGCTACCCATTTTGTTTGGTACTATGAAAACTCAATTTAAATGTAGGCTGAAATACTACAATTCTGCTTTGCATAATACAGTGCATTTTTATTTATGGTCTAGTGGTTAAAATCAAAACCCAAGAGTCAAGAGGACTGGGGTCTGTTCCTTGCTGGTTTTCAACTTGTTTTGATGGTAGGCAAATCCTTTATGGTCACAGTTCAGCTGAGTCCATAAACAAATGGTAAATCAGTGATTCACCACATTCCCAATTGAAAACATATGAGTTGTCCCATGGGTTTCGTTTGGGATTTCTTGCGGTTACAGTTAGGCACGTTTACCACTTTGTCAGTTTGTTTACAGGCACTGGGCTCCCAGGTCAGCATGGCGCAAACGTGCACGACTCCATTGCCCTGCACGCAGGGAAGCACATAGCAGGCACGTGTTTACGTGGGCAGAGATGAACTGAAACCAGTGCTGTATGCAACAAGGGTTGGTTGCATACATAGACAGGAGTGTCAGTTTTTCCCTTCGTGTCCGGCAAGGATGCTGTGAAGTGAAATGTCTGCAGTGGCCGTGGTAAAAGTTGAGGTAACACTTGATGGGTCTTTGGAAAGCGAAATGCAAGGCAAGGGGAGCTGGAGGGTTGTACTAACCCCCACTCCTGGGATTGCCAAGCCAGCTGACCATGTTTGTGTGGAGGTTCCCGCAGTACAGCTACCTCTGCAGGGTTTCTAGTTTTCATGGAAAGGAAAATCCTCTGCCGTGTTTCCAGTGCAAAATGGCAGCACCCTGCCAGGCTGTGCAAGCCAGGAGTGAGTCTGGGCTCCCGTCAGAACTGAGCAGTCTGACTCTGCTGTCAAAACCAAAGGGAAGCTAACACCCAGGTGTGAAACTTAAACATGACATTTCAGATTCCTTCCTGTGTAAGTAAGGAATTATTTTAACAGAGAGAGCAGCGTAGCTTGAAATGTTACCGTTTCCCTTTCGTTATGTTTCAATGACAGTGCCTGACAACACCTCCCCTGGTTAGAAAAGACCCCGTAACACAGAAGCTGAAGTCATTAGTATTCTAGAGCATAAATCCTCTTTTCTAATTATGTATGAAGACTGGCATTGCTCTGTAATGGCTTATGAAGACAATAGGGACCCTGAAAAGAGGGTCGGTATATAGAGGTCAGAGAGCATTCCTCACTACCTGGTTACTTCTGGGGATCCTCAGACCTCTGGCCCTACAGCTGAGAGAAACTTTCCTCAAACTATGGCAGTATGTGAAATGCCTGCCCAACACTTACTGGTATGTTTAATTGGTTTGTTGCTTCAGTTGGGTTTACTTTTTAATGAAGTCCGGTGTCCCAAAGACCTCCAGGACTGGTCACTCGCTGTTTCCCTCTGGATTCTCAGCTGGAGCTGCAGGTCAGGTGATCAGAAGAGCCAGGGAGTGAGTATTCGGTGCTTGCATGAAATAGTCAGCGGTCTGGTTGGTCGTGGAGGGGTGACTGTCACAGACATCCTGGAGGTAGCTGGCACTGAATGCCCAGCTTTGGGGCTATGTGCAGAGGAGATGTTGACAGAATGGAGAACTCTGGGGATAGATCTATCCTATTTTGGGACACTAGTCTAGGATCTCATTTGATAGACATTGTTGGGGCAGATACTTCTACTGTTATAGGGGATAGGGTTGTAAAAGGGGATCTTGGTCCTCAAGGCTTTAACTAAGCACTTTTTGTTAGCACAGCATTGATATAAATTTCTAATACATACTTGCATTATTTATTTGTGGTGCAATTCAGAATATGGATCAACACTTAAAATGAGCAGCACTTTGATCCTGCTCTTTAAGTCAGGTTTGTGTAATTTCGGAAATGTATTTGCACAAGCTTAATTATGCATGTTGTGCCTGAGACGTATATAAATCTGGATACTAGCTACCCACTTGTCCATTTATGTCCCTAACTGCCTGATTTGTCTGCCTTACTGGGGAATAAGCAGCAACTGAAACAACCTGTTTCTAGTTACTTTACTTTCATTTCTTCAAGACTTAAAGTAATTGGGCTGCATTTCCTGTGCAAGAGAAAAAGCTAAACCCCTTGCATTATCTGTCCACCTTTTGGCTTATCTGTCTTTGTGTGACCTCTGGAGTACCCAGATAGTGGATAAAATTTCTGAAGATTGGACGTTTGTTAAAGCTTTTTGCAACCCTTTGGAGGAGGTCATCACCTCTAGTTTGAGAAATACTGATCTTATCTGAACACCTGAAAGTCAAAAGCCAATTAGTTTCATCTGCCAACCGAAGCAGCGTGGGTAGACTAAGGTGTTTTAATTCCCAAGAGACTCTCAGTGGCCAGGGCCAAGGAGAGGGAAGCCCACAGCGTGGACAGTGCTTTTGGCACCTGCCTGGGGAAGGAGAAGAGGTGGTATGTGCCCAAAGGATCAGAGGAGGCGATGCACCAGCTGCAGAAAGCAGCTGCTCCCATGAA
This sequence comes from Fregata magnificens, assembly GCA_013389945.1. Lineage (NCBI taxonomy): Eukaryota > Metazoa > Chordata > Aves > Suliformes > Fregatidae > Fregata > Fregata magnificens. Next base: position 243,280 of record WAAD01040445.1, on the reverse strand, counting down.
GTGCCCTGTGTTTCTGGGGGCACTGCGAGCACCTTTCCCTGGGCTGCTCTTGGCCTCCAGCTGGGAGGGAAAGCAGGCAAGGAGTAGGCTGATGGAAGGGATGAAACTCCTTCAGGAGATGCTAGGATGTCATAGGAGAGCATGCTGGCAAAAGAGAGTGACAGATGGGGAAAAACTGGAGGCAGGGATGAATGAGACTTCAGGTCATCATTTCGTAGTCCTCGCCCTGCCTCTCTCCCCAGAGGAGCTGCTCACTCTGCGGGCTTCTGTTGTTATTGCAGCAACCTCCGAGCTTATCTTTCCTTCCCTAAACCAGGGTGCTGGCAGTAAGGACCTGCTTCCTCAAAGCTGCCACAGTGGTGTGGGAAATCAGCATGTTGTCACTGTTCTCAATTCAGGGCTTTTACCAGCATTAAATCCATAGTGGTCGGAAATAAAATAGCTAGGCAGGACTGGCTTGCAGGTGTGCAGTCTGAGACAGCAAATACATCTCACAAAAGTGACGTGGCTGAAGCAGTGCAAAAAGGGGTGATTATTGTAACTTTAGCTCCTGCTTCTCTCCTGTGATCCATGACTAGCTTGTAAGAAGCATCAACAAGCCCTGGAAGAAACCATGTTACATCTTCAGTGAGAAGCTGCCCTGCCTGAATTTGAAATCTTTGTGTGTGTGGAGGAGAACAAGGAGAGAAATGGGCAGCCCTTGAAGGGCTGTCTCCTCCTCACAGCTTAAACAGAGCCATCACATGCACTACACCCTTCCCCAGCTATGCATTTTGAAACAAAACAGGCTTTAAACACTTATTTTCAGAGAAGCCTTCCAGGAAGTCTGCATACTTCTGGGAGTCCTTTTTGCAACATCATTCCAACTCATTCAGCTTTGTATTTAGTGCAAATTGGATCTCAAAGTTATTCCTGATTACTGTGTGCATACCTGTAAGTTGCAGAATAGGTGTGATCTTCTTACTGTGTGTGCTTACAAACCAGTGCACTGCAATACAGTGCAGCAAGGTTTGGTACCGGTTTATCCCGCAATGCTTTGCACATAAAAGCCCAAGCATAAGCATGTTAAAGTATACAATTCAATTTAGACATGCTATGTCAGACGGACCCGGTGTGCGAGGCTCTCGCTGGGAGCGCCTTCAGATGTAGGGCAAAATTCTCTTCTCACATTCCCGGAGTAGCTTCTGACTCAGTCTCCCGAGTCTCCTGCGCTGACACGTGCAGGCGTTTTATGGTGTGAAAGACAGTGAGTGCCCTGAAAGGAGTAATCTGTCACCGACTGAGGAATGGACAATAATGGCAAAGCCTGAAAAAGAGCCCGAGACCCTTTCCTGAACCAGTTGCTCTGCATCTGAGAGAAAGTCGAAGGGTTTGTGTCACTTGGGCAATGTGCTTGTAGCCTCTTCCTCCTAATTATCACTCAGCTGATGATCTAAGACTGCTTTGTGGGTATGAGGACAGAATTTTGCCTGCAGGATGCGCAATTACCAACTGTGCCTCCTCTATAAATCAGTCTTAAGTGTATTTGGAATAGCTGCCAGGCCGGCGTCTGAGCTTACCAGAGGACAGAGCTCCAGCAGATACAGTCCCACATGGCACAGAGCTGTTGCAGTTTTAAAATCAGTCTGATTTTTTTCTTTAACAGGGGAGCCCAGTGTAACTCCGTCAAGACTGGAGTGACACTCTGAATCTGCATCTGCCTCATGTGAGTTAAAATCCTGGCAGCAGCATTTTGCATAAGCTGGAGCCTCTGTAGAGATTTTTTTTTTTTTTTTTTTTTTTTTTTTTCCTTTTCAGGAAGGCTATAAAATTGTTACTGTATGTGTCTTGGCAGCAAAGGTAAAAACAACCACACAAATGCATGAGAATTGCATACCTTACTGCACAACCCCTCCTCATTCCAGATCGGCTTCCCTCCTAGCACATGCTGTGTAAGGGAGGCCCGCACTCATCACAGACCTGAAGGCTTGCAACGTTCACTCCTGGGGTACTGCTTTTTACCTTTCAATAGTATCATGTTAAGCCAAGTGGTGGTATTAAGGGGAGGCTGAAATGCTGTCAACTGGCTTCTATTTTTTTTAAACCTTTGGTTGTTTTCTTTCCACCCTGGTTGCATAATCCACGAGCGCTGGGTGCTGATTGCCCTGCGCCACTGAAGCATTTGCCTGTGTTGGAACACGGACTATTAAAATAACGTGGTCGTCTGGAGCCGGGGACCTGGCATGGTGGCAGAGACATGGCCATCAAGCAGTAAGAAAGACAAAAAGAAATCAGAATAAGTTGTAGCATATGCTTTGGTTTTACTGTTGTCCCCTGTGTGTTGGGCAAGGACGCTCTGAAAACGGGTTTGTGGCTCTGCCTCTTCACCTGTCACAAAGTTGGGAATGCTTGAAGACTTGGGCCCCTCTCAGCTGGGTGAAAGAGCCGAGCACAGGAGACACTGCATGGCAAATAGCTGAATTCATGGCATTGCCATGGCACACAAATTGTCTCCAGTTGTGGTCTCAGCAACGAGGTCTGAGGGAGGGGGATGTTCCAGGAAAGTTTAAAACTATTTTTTCATTATGCAGCTGCAGAAAAAAATATTGATCTGTCCTCTCTACTCTTTTTTCCCCGCGAATGCCTGAATACAAGAGAGAGCAACCAGCCCGAGTACAGTACTGAAATACATTTTTTCATCTAGTAATGCATATATCTGGGGCATCTTCCCCGAATGTGCTGCCGTAGTTGCAGCAGTGTTAGCCTGTTCATACTTGATCTGAGGGAGGTGGATCGTTTGTTTGCCAGGAAGCTCATGTTACTGAAACAGGCATTCGCACAGCTTACAAGAAATGTCGGTGGGTTGTGGCTTGTACCGGTTGATGCAGCATGTGCTGTGGTGTAGGGTGCTGTGAAGGTGGGCTCAGTGAGCTCTCAGTCTGTTTCCAGCTGTATGTCTAATTAAAGGAAAGTTTTTCTTGAACAGTAAGTACGATGGTAACTGGAGAACGTTTATTGTCCCTTTCCCATTTCCGGGAGTCCAGTTCCCTGTGTCTCTGTTTAGTTCATGTACCAAGGAGAAGGCTCGCATTTTCCAGATATTGTGGAGTGGTAGAAAAATAGGGAAGGGACCCGAGGCATGAATGAGCTAGTAGTTTAGTTTTATTCAAAGAGACGTCAAGGAAGCAAAATCTAGAGCTTGAGAGGTAAGGGGGTAAATGCCCCCAAAAAAGAAACATTCAGATTAATCCTGTTGCAGTACTGCCCCAACAGACTTGGGATGATGAAGGCTGAGGTTGATAACTGTTCTTCAGCCTTTTTCTTACTGGTGCTTCAGCTTGTTTCCTTAGAGTTAAAAGGAGGTCTGTAGTGATAAATCTAAGAGAGGCAAATATAGAAAGGAAGAAATTGAGTGAGGGCATTTTGTGAGCAGCTAGCCACATGTCCCACCACAGCTGTTCTCTAGTGGAGCGTTAACAAGATGCACAGGTGGTTTAACAGAAAGCCCTACAGTTTCCCTGGAAAGGTTCTGCTGGAGCTGTTGATGAACCACTTCTGCTTGTCCAGAGAAGATGCCAACGTGCTCCTTGAGATTCTTTGTGTCTGGGCAGCATCACCATGGTTGGTGAGTTCTGAAAGAGCAGTCTCCTTGGAGAAATGTTTTGTTTGGAAGTGATGTTTTATGAGTAAGTTGGTAACATGGTCAAATTCCCAGGAAACTAATGAGGAGTGCAGCAGCTTCATGGACAGAGCGGGGGACTGGAGGCTGCTTCACGTAACGGGGAGCTTTGCAGCACTTTCACCTTCTGAGAGTATGTGCAGGTGTATTTATTACCATTTTCCCTGGGAAGTGCCTTTACTGTCCTGCATCAGAGGAATTCCTTTTTCCAGATGATGCTCTGGTGTCACTCTCACAATGTTGTTCATCACCTAACTGCCTTTTGCTCCCTCCAACTCTAGCTCACTCCCCAGAATTGCCTTGTCAGTCACTGTTTTCTTCATTAGCTGTAGTTTTTGATTGCTTATTCCTATCTATAGCTCAATCAACCCTTCCCTTCCTAAAGGACAGAAAAGACTACGTGCATTGAATGTTGTATCATGTTGTTGATGTTTGCTATCGGTATGATAATGCTTGAAGATTTTGATAACTGTTTTATTGATTTTAGTTATCTGTTTAAGAACATTACAGGTTTGCTTATTATGTTTTTAATGGTGTTAATTTAATCGGAAAAATTAACTCTTAGAATTCTCGTGCTTTTTAGATCATTAAGAGATAAGGGAGCCCTCTGTCATGGTTACTATGATCTGAGTCTTTTGGCAATCTCGTTTCTTCTATAGTCCTTGCCTTTTTTGTATTTTTGTAGTATTTTATATATTTGTTTTCTCCTCTCAGACTGAGCTTCTGTATTCCACAGTATATATATGGTGGTGATTGCCTGAGCAGTACAGACAATGTGTATTAATATATATTGTGAGGCCCACAGATGTGCTAGATCTCTCTCAGGAAAAGCAGTCTGTCTTCTAACAAGCTTATTGTGTAGCTTGCACATTTTTGTATTTTACTCAGCTAAATTTGAAATATTCAAGCGTTCGAGACAGTTGGGCCCATTGAACCCGTGGTAACCCTCATTGCAGTCAAGGGTTGTATTTGACCCTGTTACATCTTAGGACCTATTTAAGACAGCGACATGCAGCAAATGTAAACACACCATCAGGGAAACACAGTGATTTCTGTCTGTCATGGAAACACAGTGATTTCCTTTTAAATGTTAATTTAATGATCTGATTAAGCAGTAACATTTCCAGTACATGGGAAGGTCATTTGCAGGAAGAAGACAGGCCTGGTGATAGGAACGACTTGGTTGAACAAGTCCATTTCTTTTGCATTGAGCTAAGGTGTGTGTCACAGATAAGCAGCTCCTCTGAAATGTGAGAACAGTAAGCTTGCTTAAAAGAGTAGCATTTTGATGCACAAGGGTAATAGCTAACAGATTTTTACAGTACCATATGGTATTATTAACAAACAAATCGTATGTTAACTCGACAGCTCTACCTTCAAGCTAACTTAGTCTGCAGCAAACATAAATTCCCCTGAGGTGAAATCTGGAGACAATACTAAGCTTTGGGATTATATCCAGAGCAGTAACAGTAGCACAGCAGCGATGAATTTCAGGCTTTCTAACCATGAATACATGTGTTCCCAAAATTTATTGCTTTCTTCCTCAACTTTGCAAAAACACAGCAAACCAAAACCCGATCCGAGCAGGTGGAACAGGCAGTGTTCATGCATCTGCCTAACGGGACTGCAGGGAGAGGAGCTGCAGTTTGAAATATATTCTTCCTGATGCAGAGAGCTGTGGTAGACTGATGGATATTTCATCTGGTGCACTCTGCTGCTGAAACCTGAACTGCGGCTCCGCTCGGCTGCAGTCCTGGAGCATGAGCTAATTCCACCGTGGCTCCGGGCTGAGGGACCCGAGGCAGCGAAGGGCAGGAGTGAAGAAGGGAACGTGTGATGTGGAGGAGGGAGGAGGGCGAATGGGTACATTACTTTTAACTGCCTTCTTGTTTAACCCCCTAGCTGTTTTCAAATTTTCTAACTGAAATCTCATCTTGGTACAGTGTATAAATCCCCTGAATACGAATCTCTTGGATTTGACCTGACCGTAGAAAGATTAGTTTCCATTGGATACCCTCATGAGCTGCTCAATTTTGTGTATGATCCTGCATTCCCTACCAGGTAAATGACTAACAGATACGGACCTAGCCTGCGTGAGGCCTTGAATATTTGTTCTGTAAAGTTCATAGGCAACACGTGAGGCCAGGTTTTCAGAGTTGTGCCTGTGAAGCCTGTGGTTGACCACAGATCATGGGGAAGGGAGCAGACTGCTCCAGTATGTGGAGGGCCTTTGCACACATGAATCCATGCCAGCAAAGAGGGGAGTGTGCAAGAAAAGAGGCCTCCTGAAAACATGGTCCAAAAATAACCTTTCAAAGCAAAGGCAGCAGAGACACAGTTGGATTGCAAGTTAAATCAAGGGGAGAAGGAGCCATAACAGTCCATGAAGCTGCTAGAGTGTCTCAGAACATTTTTCTTTAATTATTTTAATTGTGTCCTGGTGCGTAAGACATACTGAAAATTAAGCTGACTGTAAACAACAATAAAAGAGGGACCAATCCAGTTCACTTGTCTAGATGAATCAAATGCTGAAAGCAAAGTTAATGGTGCAAAGTTACTAAATTCTTACGTTTTGTCTTCAGGTAGCAGAGGTAAAAAGGACATTGCTTGTTTTAAACAAGGCTTTTGATCTAACTCTGCGCCTTTAAGTTGTTTCCACTTGTACCTTTGCTGGATATTGCTTTTTTGACTCCTTTGGAGCTTCTTTACAAAAGACTGGACCAGAGGGCCTGTTGGCTTGTTGTGCCAGTTTTCAGTCTGGCAGCCTCCTTCCTTCCCTCCTCTCAGCTTGTTTTACACCAAGACTGTTGCAGGGTGCGCCCATGCCTGTAACAAGACAGTAGCCCTTCGCAAACCTGTGATGAAGGCTCCATTAAATCCACTGCCTTCATCCCAGGGAGGGGACAGAAGGGATGTTTCTGTGGGAAGGTTGCGTTCTCTGGGTGCAAGCTACTAGATAAGTGAGGCAGAGTTTTGCTGGTGTTGGAACTGGGAATGTCCAAAGCATTTTGTGCAATAGTTACATGCCCCATCTGGCTCTGCCTGTGACAGAGCGATGAAAAAGAGGGGAGAAATTCCTTTATCACACCTCGCTCCTCCTCGCAGCCCAGCAGGGCTGTCAGGGAACCACAAACAGGTGTCAGATTCGTGACCCTGTGGAAGAGGCCCATGTCTTCCCTGGCACGTGCATAGCTAAGCCTCTGCCCGGTTAAACGGCTCTGTTTTCAAGTCTATGGAGAGCAGATCAGCTGTACCTTTCACCTGGCAGTGCAGCGCTCATGTTGCTCACCTGCAGCCAGGTAAAAGGGACAGTAGGGACCCCATCTGCATAATAACAGCAACTCTGTTCTGATGCCCCACACCAAGTGAGCAAGCTGTTCTAGAGCTGATGTGGAAAGAACTGCTATTAAAATGGTCACCACTTAATACGCTCACTTCTTCATATCTTAAATCGCTTTCTTAACAGAGGCCTGGTGTTTGATACCCACTATGGAAACCTGTTGAAAGTTGATGCCTATGGGAACCTCCTAGTGTGTGCACATGGCTTTAATTTCCTCAGAGGGTGAGTGCTGACTCTTGGCTGTTCTTTTTGACTTAATATGCTCTTTTGTGTCACTGATCCTCAGGGCGCCCATTGTATAAGGAGTCGCGGGGACTCCACTAACAGCAGATGCTATATTGGTGTTCCTACAGCTCCAGGATTGACTGGGGATGCATCGAGGGTCCCAGACATAGCAACAACTCAGGGTGTTCATAGAGGAAAGGTCTGTGCTGGCACAGGCACATCTGTAGTGTGCTGGGAATAGAAGAAAGTGTGCTGTGGGGAGGGGTTGATGGGATAATCCAGGGGCCATTCACCTGTCCTGGCACAGTTTAACATCAGCAACTTGTCAGTTAAGACAAAGCCATTGTGTGAGGGCTGCTGGGAGCAGAGAGGACCTGTGCCCCATGAGACTGGTAACTCCACAGCCATTGCTAAGAAAGTTCGAGGGCCTGAGCTGGCTTGGGGAAGGAACAAGCTTGCTCTGCCCCTTTGTGTTTCTGAGCTTTGAGGTTGAAGCATCGCGTGCCATTTCCTGCAGCCTTCCCTAGCTGCTTGTGTTTCTGTTGCCCCAGAGAAGGTGCTTTAGGAAGCAGAGGGGACTGCAGTGCTACGTGCCTGATGTGTCCCAGCAAATCTCCTTGTACCCCTGCTGCAATGGATGGAAGGGAAACGCAGGCCAGCTCAGGGCCCCCAAGGTGACAAGCCTTGTCATTGCAGGCCTGTAAGTCCTTGCATCAGGAAGCCAAAATTTAGAAAAAGCCCTTACATATGCACTCAAGTTCCTCTTTGAGTCAGAGGTGATCTTCAGAAGCTCCAGAAATGAAGGAAACCAGAATAATTAAATGACTTTAGTCATCGCCACCCTGCTGATTAATTGCAGAGGGCCCCAGGCAAGCCTCCCGCAGCACAGCCGTACACTCCCGTGCTGAAAGCTGCTCAGGGGAGTGTAAAGCAACACATGGAAAGTGGGGGAAAGTTTAAGATAAGCAAACAATGAAAGTGCAGATGATTTAAGGCATCCTCATAGCCAGCAGCATGGGGCTTAAGGTTGAGTTGTGGACTCTCGACCACTCTGTTTCCCTGTGTGGGCTTGGCTCAGTTTGCTGACTCAGCGATGAGGGCTTTGTGCCCAGCTCTGCCGGAGCCAGCACGGTGAAGGGAACGCCAGTGGATGCGGTTTTGCTCTTGCACCGCTAGTGCACATGGGAAAGCTGGGTGTTGATTAAAGCACAACAGACTATAGTTAATGGACCCCGCTACAACTATATTTTGCAGGTCAGCGCATTTTATCCTTGTTATTTTTTGTGGTTTCATTCTTCTCCACCTTATCTATTCTCAGGCCTGAAACACGGGATCAATATCCAAATAAATTTATCCAGAGGGATGACACAGATAGGTTTTACATTCTGAACACATTATTCAATCTACCAGGTGAGTCTAATGTGAGCCAACACAGGCCTGTTTCTGTGCCTTTGAAGCCAGTAAAGCTTTGCTAATGTCGTACTCTACTTGTATGTTGGTGGTTTTTTTTTTTTTAACATGAACTTTCTTCTTTTGGGCACAGGGCCTAAGGTTAGCTGGCCATATGATGTTATCCTTGTTTTAAAATCTTGCTTTGTTTCTTTGCAGAGACGTACCTATTGGCTTGCCTAGTGGATTTCTTTACTAACTGTGACCGGTACACTAGGTACGTATTCCCTCTGGTTCAAGGTGCTGATAGTACAGTAAGATTGCTATTATAAAGAGCAATACAGCACAGATGGAGCTGTTTTAATATCAGTGGAGGCCCCTCAAGTGGTTTCAGTGGGGAAAAGTTCAGGCCTCTTATTCGTTTGACATTAAGAGAATTTAGTGGTGACAAGATGATCTGTGTGCACAGCAGAGACTGGTTGTAAGGGTTTCCTTCACAGGGTATATCAGTATCACCATACTGACTGACACTGGTATTTGGGCCAGCTTCTAAGATCACACAGTTATTACAGGGTGATTACAGGTACCAGACAGCTCATTTTGAACCCGTGTCCATTGGAGCGATGTTTGAACTGGTACCTGAAAGGCTAAATTTCCTCAGCCAGTTACCACAAGTCCCTCATGTCATAATTGAGGACTTTGTTCACTTAAAGCTGAAATGTTCAGGCACAGTGTGGTGTAAAAGGCTGTTTGTGCAGCATGAGTATTTACCTGGCTTTCAAATGGGTATAAGCATAAAAAGAAGCTGCTGTTTGAACTGGCAAATGTGAATGCTGCTGGGCTGCTAACTCACGCGGTGGGTCATCTTTGCGTATTATGTGAGTGGAAGGCAAAGGTTTAATGGGATTTTACCTGGGAGCAGAGGAACTGTTTATGCCAAAAATCCATCAGGTGAAGTATCCTTTCTCAGGACAGGCGTGATGATTGCTGTCATAATAAATACAGCTCTGTTTAACCCTCCTTGATTTCTTCTGATGCAGACTCTCATGGGTGTCTCAAAGATACCTCCACAGTATCTTGTAGAGGAAATTTCTTATGTTAACTCTAACTGTTCAACACAGAATTAGTTCCTCCTCTCAGCAGCGAGTGTTACATTTAGTTGATTTCCATGGTACCCCCTTCTTTAATGTTGGAAAGAGGGAGAAAGAGCAGCACTCTGCTTACTTTCTTGGTAGCATTTATCTTTTGTAAAATGCTGCAAACTGCACAGTCTCATGCTTTTTTTGTTCTGGTAATACTGTGGGGGACAAATAAGAGTTGCAGCCACAGAAAGCAGTAGTAATGCTATGGAGGCACAGGCCCGTAGTTAGGAACTCACATCCTAAAATTTTGAACAAACGTTCTTGGGTAACACTCAGGGCCTGTTAAACTCTGGTTGTAGCCTTCTTTCAAGTCTGAGCTGCGGTAAAGTAGTAAGTAAGAAACCGTTATGGTAAGATGAAAACACAAGCGCCAAACAACATTTCGAACTGTCTCTCTCCTTGACGTGTTTCTTACCTGCTGCGATTGGCTGCTACAGTCTCTCTTCTTTCTCCTCACAGTTGTGAAACGGGGTTTAAAGATGGAGACCTCTTCATGTCCTTCAGGAGTATGTTCCAGGATGTCAGAGATGCTGTTGACTGGGTTCATTACAAGGTGATTGCAAGAACTGCTTGGGACGTCTGTAGTTGTAACTGAGTTAGAGGGACTGGTTTGTAACTCATGAGTTCAGATGTGTTATTCCACTTTTGGGCAAGAGCCCTGCTTTGCCGCCTAGTGAGCAAATAATAAATTGCAGTTGTATGTGAGTAAGGACTGCCCTCCTAGTACTGCAATATATCTGTCTTGGCTTCCTATTCCTTTTTATTGTGCCCAGATTCCATTTCTGTACTGTAATTCATGGGTTTTAGAACGTGATGCCATGAGGGTATTTGCACTTACAGTCCACAACTTTTACATTGTTCTAATTATTAAAACAGCATTTTACTGTAAATGGTTTACATTGGTACTGTTTTACGTTGCCTGAAAAGTACCTGCATTAAACAGAAATACATCAACTCTTCTCTATTTAGAGAGGAGAGGCAGTTCATCTTTTTCACACATTTGTGCACAAATTTAGAATATAATTTTGTGAGCATTAACATCTGGTTAAAGACCTGCTTTTTCTTGTTCTTCCTCATTCAAGAGGTCTGTTGGGGTGGGATGCAGAACCATCATAGAACTCTGCTCACAGTTGTACTTGTGGTGGTCCTTTTAACCATGCAGAAGTCAGGAATCTATTTTTCTTTCCTTATGCAGTGTTGTGTGATACATGTTGGAGTTGGCCTTTGAGTAAAGCATTATGGTCAGTGTTGGAGACAGGTCGTTAACTGTCTTGTTTGGTATGGCAAATCTATTTTTTGTTTGTTTCTATTGTATTCCCTTCTGAAAGGGTTAAAATGCTGTTGAAGTGGATTATTTACCATGGTGAGGGAATCGATGGATCACAGAGTTTGTGATGGTCCCTGCTACTCAAAGCCTCTCATCTCTAGAGTCACTGGTTCAGATTCGCCCTGGTTTGTACTTTCACAGCATTTTAAAGTGTGAAAGTTGGCATTACTTTGATGTCTCATCATAAGTTTCCATTACCTCACTGGGTTCTGTTGTTTCTATTTCAGGGATCGCTCAAGGAAAAGACCCTTGAGAATCTGGAAAAGTACGTGGTGAAAGATGTAAGTGAGAAGTTACTTTACTTGTGCTACGTGACATTCTGTACTGAGTAAGCAGGCAAGAAATAAACATGCTGATTTGCTTTACTAAATCACAAAACAGATAACGCTGTGATTTCTATTGTAATAACCAAAGACAAAGTAGAAAGTTCGGACGCAGGCTTTATTCTGAGTCAGTGATCCATGTGATTTTGTATTCACATGCACGTTTTTTACGTAAAATATAAAAGCCAGAGGAAATGTTATCACGGACACAGGTGAACATGCTGGCAAGGCTCATGTTTCTTTTGTTGGTGAAAACAACTGTGTTCCCTGCCCACGTTTTCTCTGCCAGACCTCTTTTTAAAAAGCAACACATGAGCTTCTTTTTAGACAGTATTCCTTAGCCATCCAACAAAAACGTTACATCCGTTTAACCATGAGGGACTGAGGGAAAGGTCCTGAAAGACTTGCCGATGTCCAGTCTCTTGATAGCCCTAAAATGTGCGTTCAGCACATCTAATTGAGCAAGCTCCAGCGGTTCCCTTACTTTTGCTCTCTTTGCAGTGTGCAAGGCCCCTCTGGACCATTTACAGTATAATTATTCTTTAGTTTAGATGAGCTCTGTGGTAGAGTATCACTTTAAAGCAGTTAACCTTGTTTCTAGTTATATGCCTGCAAAATTCTTAGGAAACTGTTCTGTGAGGTAATCAGCTACTCTGGCAATGGACTGAGATTTATGATTCAATAAAAATAGCCCCAGGAATAAATTCTCCCTAATTTGAGGTTGGAATTATAATGTGCTCCAACTTGTGGCTCATGTAAGCTCAGATTTCACCTGCCTCTGGGCCCATTTCGGGAACGGACTTGGAGCTGGAGGAGCTGCTCCAGCATGCCTGGCACGGAACAGATCAGTGGGAGCAGCACAGGGTGTGTGGCACTGTGGTTGGCAAAGGCACCACAGCTCTGCTGAGCCCTTCCCCCTTGCCTTCCTCCCCTGGGCTGTGCTCTGGAGGGTGTTACGTGGACAGACCAGCAGCTTTCCTGGCTCTGGCCAGTGCAAAACTTGAGTTTGCTTGCTTGATGGTTTGATTTGCTTTGTTTTGTCTGGTGGGATCATAGTTGGGAATGTTTTGCCCATGATGAATCTCTGTAACTTTTGTGTGTGACTTGTATGTCCCTTGGCTTTCAGGGGAAGCTGCCACTGCTGCTCAGCCGCATGAACGAAGTTGGGAAGGTGTTTCTCGTCACAAACAGTGACTATAAATACACAGATGTAAGTGCTGCTTGAATTGTTGTGTTGATATATAATGGGATAAGCAAAAGCCAGCCATTCATTTGTATGGGGTTTGGTAGGACATCTTCTGGTGGAAAATCAGGTGTTTTCTAAGCTAGGTGTAGGATGGTTTAGTGGTGAATGCAGATTAGGTCTTGAGTCATCTTTTGTAGTCCTGGTTCTGCTACTGACCTAGTATGGGCCTGGCTTAAGTCCCTCTGTGGCTCACTCAGTTCCTCAGCAATTAAAAGGCTGAAAGAGAAATTGATACTCCTTTTAGATTTCAGCATCCTTTAAAATGCAAAACTTCCCTTTCAAGTGAGATAGTCTGAGTACAGACAGGTCACCAAAGCCATGGTCCTGGAGACGTCTAAGAGCCAGAAAGGGCTGTCTGCTGTGCTGTAGGAATAAACGCAGCTGCTTCAACCCCAGGTAAATGTCAGGATGTTACAACACTGCTAATTGAAAGATTTATATGCCATTTTAAAGCATTGCAAGATATACCTGAAGCAGTGTGCAGATTTCTGAGGCAAATGTGTTCTTTGATTATAAAAATTACTGGTTTAATTCCTGTCACTTTAAATTCTATTCATTCATTTTGTTTCCAAGTCTTATGCTGACTTTCTTGTAAATCCTGAAAATAAAGTTCTGTAAACTGAAAAGATAAAAGCAGAAAAGTATGCTTTTATAAAGTAAACAAATGTACGTTTAAAAATGCATCTTTGAATACTTTCTTTCTGTCTTTCAGAAAATTATGACTTACTTGTTTGACTTTCCACATGGACCAAAGGTATGTGATTTGTAGACTGCAGTTCCAATAGAAACTGATGTGCCTAATTATCTGTGTAGCTGGAAAGCATTTTAATCCTGCTTCATCAGCTGCATGGGATTAGTTGCTTTAATCTGGTTAAAATACACTTGCTGTTTTGTGTCCTATTTGAATGGGATCAAAGCAAATACAATATAACAAATAGAAAAGAGGCATCATCTGGTCTCAAACAGTAATCTGTGTTAATGATAATATTATTTTAGTGATAACACATTTTAACGGTGGCATTTTGCAGCCAGGTTTCTTAGAAATCTTGCACAATGTTTTAGGTGTTGTTAAAAAAAACCTTGATGGAAAGGAAAGAGTTTTATAAAATGGCAGAAACATTTATGGCTGATTGTGCCTTGACTGTGGTTAACTCCAAAAGTTTTAGTCATGCTTTTCTGGTTTTCTGAGGTCAAAACTCAGCCCTGCAACTTTTGAAGAGAGGCTTATGAGCTGAATTTATACTGCTTTCTCAATCTCCCAGTTGGAGGCTATCTCACACTCAAAAGATGCGTTTTCACACTGTGCTCTAAAGGTAGAAGGTGGCCAAGGGAGAAATTTTCAGAACATGGAAAATCACCACAACTGACAGCACAAAAAACTCCTTGCTGTGGTCTTGATCTCAGAACAAGCAGAAGCATGGAGCAGAAAGGGCTCAGGAATGCCCAGTGTCCTTCAGGCAGGGCTACGATTCAAAGCCGTGCTCTGTGGAATAGAGTCCAGGCATTTTCCCACTCTTGGCAAATGTACCAGCATGGCCTTGTAAGGCTGAAGCCATGAAGTCGCATCTTTCTGGATCTACGCAGGACGTCACCTTCAGAAACAGTGGCAGCAGTGTCATTTACAGCATCTCTTTACATGACAGCTGTGCTGTGACATGGATGTTCAGCGCAGTTCTCTTCTCTCACACCATGTCCTCAGTCCTCACTGCTAGGCTGGGTTGGGATAGGCTTGCAGCAAAAGGGAAGCGCTTTAGGAGGTGGCGCTGGCAACCCAGCATCGTACCACAAGAGGCACAAGTTAGGGGATTTTGATGGACCAGCAATGTCACAAGGTTATGGCTGTGGACAGTGACGCTCTGGTTGAACTCCCTGTGGTTGATTGTGTTGCGTCTGATTCTGGGGTTTGTTTTTGCCTTTGCAGCCTGGGAGTGCCCATCGGCCATGGCAGTCCTACTTCGACCTGATCCTGGTGGATGCTCGAAAACCCCTCTTCTTTGGGGAAGGCACCGTGTTGCGACAGGTGGACACGGTGAGTGGTATATGGAGGGTACCTCCATGGCTGGAAGGGCTCCTGCACCTCCTGTGTGGTGTCTCTTAGTGGCAACAGGCAGCACAGTGTTTAGACAGGACCTGTCATAGAGATGGTGGGCTGGCTTCTCCTCTTAGTGATTCTTGAGCAACCCCATCACCTGGGGCATGGCAGCCTCGAGCTTTGCTGGCTTCCCTAACGTATTGCAGGTGGCAATAGGAAAAGAATGTGGAAAGCCACCTCTAGGCTGCCCAGGAGTGAGAGACACACAAAGAGTAAAGAAAAGATCCAGACCATCAGCTGTTCTGTACTAACGCAATGTCTCCTTCCTCAGGTGACTGGGAAGCTGAAGATTGGTACCTACACTGGCCCGCTGCAGCATGGCATCGTGTACTCAGGAGGTGAGGCAAGAACCCTTCTTGTCCTGTGGAGTGGCTCTGACGTGCCCTCGTGGCCTTCAGCCACTCCAGCTGTGAGAGGACTTGTGCCAGGTGCTAGGCAAGGTTGTGTTTCCCAAAGCGCATTGTACTGTGCCCTCTGGACACTGCACCAGAAGCTCTCCATCATCATTGCTGCCCAATGCAGGGAAGAAATGGACCCATTCCCCCTAAAACACCCTTTTCTTCCTTGCCAGGGAGGGTCTGGGAAATGCCACTGCAGGGCTTGTGGTGGAGGGGGATCTGCAGCTGGCCCGATGCAGCGTTCCTAGCTGTACTTACAGTGCTGCCACCAGTGTGACCATGCTTGGAGGGTCCCCCGAGCCTGGGACGGGCAGCGGGTGGATATACAGGGCTGTCTGTGGTGTCCAGGGCTCCTTTACTCTCACACAGGGTGGGAGGCAGCATGGCCCCTCTGCTGCTGCCATTCATGTCAGGGTGTACGTGGGCAAAGCTGCCCCTGGGTGAACTCCCAGGTAGGTGGGCAGTGCCCCGTGCTGCCATGGCCAAGCAGGGGTGCTACGTTTAGCAGTGGAGGCTTCTGGGAGGAAAACGCACCTGCTCTGTCCCTAACACTGGCCCTCTGAAATGAACCACGTTTCCTTTTGGCTCCCCATTCTGAGCCCTGCCATTCTTCTCTTAGGCTCTTCGGACACAGTCTGTGACCTGCTGGGGGCTAAAGGGAAGGATATCTTGTACATTGGAGACCATATCTTTGGAGACATCCTCAAATCCAAGAAGCGCCAGGGCTGGAGGACCTTCCTGGTGATCCCCGAGCTGGCACAGGAGCTGCACGTCTGGACAGACAAAAGCGGTCAGCAGCTGGGCAAGCCACAGGCCAGGCTTTGCTCTTGCTTGCCTGGTGCTGCACCGCTGAGATCACCAGGGCATAGGGGTGCAGGGGAGGGGCTTGCCACTTCTCCTTTCGGCCCTTTTTGTCTGGGGCTGGGTGTTGGTGGCAGGAGCTGGGGCAGCTCTCTGTGGCTGGCCTCAGGGTCCCAGGCCTTTCCTGTGCTCTTTCCCAGGCCGCTTGTGCATGATCAGCCAAGTGCTGACTTGGCCGGGGGAGAAGCTGCAGCTGGATGGGGTTGAGCTGTTCCTCATCCATAACCCTGCCCCAAAACCACCTCTCCCTCTGCCCTTATGGAGTTGTGGCTTCTCTGGTAAAAAGTATCTGACAAAGACACCTGGGTTATTCTCCCTGTGATGCCTGAGCCATGACTGCTCTCCCATCTGCAGGGAGTCCCTGCTCACCAGCCGCTTCCTCCTCCTTCCTCCTGCTCCCTCTGCTGCTCTGCTGCCAAAGTGCTGTGTGTTTCCCATCATCCAGCGCTACTGCTTTTCTCCCAGGTTTGCCCTTTGGTGTGTAAATAGGTCTGGGGGTTATGCAAGTTGCCGCATGGCTGGTTGGAAGGTTTTGGTGAGGGCTGTGAAGGTTCAACCTCAAAAACAAAAGGGGCAACCAGAAACCAAGCCCAAAGCTCTGCCAGTGGCACAGAGCACAGTTGAACCTTCTCCCTGCACAGTGTCTGTGAGATGTCATGCTCCCTGATGCAGTGCCCCTCCACTGCCATGCAAGGGGAGTGGGCAGGATGCTGCGTTTGCTTTCAGCCCTTTTCATTTCAACAGTTTAAACTTACCTTTTTCCCCTTTCTTTTCTGGATTTTCCAGCCCTTTTTGAAGAGCTGCAGAGTCTGGACATTTTCTTGGCTGAGCTATACAAGTGAGTGTTAAAACAGTGACAGCTTTCCTGCTGCCTCTCCAAGCCTAGCAACAGCTAATGAGTGGCTCTGACGAAACCTTGGGGTTGGGTTAGTGGCACTGCTGCCAGAGCTTTGACTCAGGCCTGGGCTCTGCCCACGAGATCAACCTTCCCCTCCAGACCAGCGTCCCTCCCCCAAGCCCCTATCCCACAGCATCTGGTTCTGAAAGGCTTTTCACACCATGTATTTACCTTCTCGCCTGTAACTAGGCATCTGGACAGTAGCAGCAATGAACGCCCTGACATCAGCTCCATCCAGAGACGCATTAAGGTACCAATCATAAAAATCCCTTTTCATCCTTTTGGATCCCAAAGGGCTTGACAACCCAAACCCACTGCTCAGCCCTGAAATGCTTTGCTCTGCCTTTGGGTGAACATGGCAGGCTTGGCAAAGCTGTTCTGTCTTTGTGGACGCAAATGGAGGAGCTTCTCAGCTCACTGGTGTCACTGGCACTCCTGGAAGGCAGCCTGGTCTGGAATAGGGTCTCCTTCCTCATGCACACAGCAGCACTGACTGATGGTGCTCACTGCTGCAGAATGGGGCGCTGGCACACACAAGCTTGGAGGGGCTGTAGCCTCTGGTTTAGCCAGCCCTGGGGTGCCAGCCTGGGGCAGGTGCTGGCCCTGAGCCCCACTGCTGCCTTCCCCTCTGTTAGCTGGGACTCAGCTGTGCTCTGATGCCGCGGGATATGAGCACAGAAAGCCTTGCTGGAGATCCTTGCCGATCTCATGTAGCCCCCAGCCCTCAGCGCGCTCCACTTCAGTGTTGTCGTTGCTCCGTGCTGCTGCCTGCCTGGCCCAGGATCTAACCTGCCCTTTGCTTGTAGAAAGTGACTCACGACATGGATATGTGCTACGGGATGATGGGGAGCCTCTTCCGCAGTGGCTCTCGGCAGACCTTGTTTGCCAGCCAGGTGATGCGCTACGCTGATCTCTATGCAGCCTCCTTCATCAACCTCCTCTACTACCCCTTCAGCTACCTCTTCAGAGCCGCCCACGTCCTGGTGAGTTGCAGCCCCTGGGGAGGTGGGCAGGGGTCCCAAAGGTGCCTGCGCTTCTGTTCATTAACACTTCCACAAGCCGCAAGCACCAGGAACAGCACCTTGGAGGGTTGGGTGGCATTTGATGCACCGTGGGCCAAAGGGTTGCATTCTCGGGTTTGCTCTCCATCCATCTCGGGGAGATACCGTGGGACTGGGACACGCCTTGTCATCCCTTCTCTCTCTTACATGTGTAGATGCCACATGAATCCACCGTAGAGCACACGCATGTCGACATCAATGAGAAGGAGTCACCAATGGCCACGCGCAACCGTACCTCAGTGGATTTTAAAGATTCTGACTACAAGCGGCATCAACTGACCCGCTCCATCAGTGAGATCAAACCGCCCAACCTCTTCCCCCAGGCACCTCAGGAAATCACACATTGCCACGATGAAGATGATGATGAGGAAGAGGAAGAAGAGGAAGAAGAGGAGGAAGAGGAAGAGGAATAAGAAGGAAGAAGCAAAGCATCTCTGAAGACAAACCATGACTCTAGCAGTGATCAGGAGCGGATTCCTTTGTTGGGGCCCTTGGGGTGATGGGTTGGGGGTGTGTGATTCTTGCAAAGGCACATTTTGAAAGTGTCCGGAAACTTTTAACATATTAACACTAATTAGGAGGAGACCCTTGTTTTCAGTTTCGCAGACGGTTCAAAAAGCTGATGGATTCTGCCTGGGTGGTGCATTCAGATTGGACTGCCCACCTGTGCTGTCATGCTGCTCCCATTACATTCAGGGATGCTGCATGTTTCTCCCTTTCCCATGATGTGTTTCATTTGATTTTCATTTGAATGGTGTCCTGTGAACGGTTTTTGCCATTTGTTACATTTGCTGTGGAGAAGGAAGGGATCTGCTGGGCCCTGCAGGAGACAAAATGATCCAAATCCTCCTGCCTGTTGGGTTGCTGCCCTTAACCCTCTGCTTCTGGGTTACAAACTCCCCCCTCCCCGTGTTAGCCAGGGTGTTGCTGTGGCTTCCAGCACTCAGTTTACCCTCTGCTTGGCGTGAGTTTCTCTGTGTAAGTAAGTGGTTCGATTCCTCCGGCTGTCACGGATGGCAGTGGGATTCCAGCTCTTGCATATCTGCAGCTGTACATGTTTCGGCTTGTAGACGCTTGTTATCCTCTCCCAGTGTTTCAAAGCTCTCTTTCATCATCAGTATGTGATGCATGATTTCCAACGCATTTCTCAAACAGCTGAGCCACATACTGTGTTCTCAACTCCTGTAGTTTCAGCAGTAAATATTAACCCAGGAGCTTGAAGCTACTGCTTTAGCATTATGTTGGTCGGTTTGTTTTCCTACTGCCTATTACTGACCTTTCTGTCCGCCCAGCTTTAAGTGAAGCATCCCAAAGACAAACCCAGCCACCATCTGGAGTGAAAGGGCCTGTTATTCCAGGGTGCTGCAGGCCATGTGTGTCTGCCCTAAACTAGGAAACAGCACATGCCACAGGGCCAGCCCTGCGGTGGGAGCCAGGAAACTCCAGTCCAGCTGGCAGCTGCCGTCATCTTTGGCCTGGCACGGAGCAAGCGGAGCCTCATCACAGGGTGCGGTGGGCAAGACTGCGTCCCCAGCCAAGGAGGGTGATGGCTGAAGGCTGCCATGGGGGGACTGAGGGTGCCCCACTGGCGTGGGCAAGTGGTCCTTGTGCCTGAAAGCCAGCCCAGGTAAGGCATGGGGCTGGCGCACAGCTGGGCAGCAATGCCCTGTGGTTTTCCTCCGTGTCGTGGGTGCAGCCTCCCTTACTCCAGCCTATGCCGTTCGCTGTGAAGGGATTACGACGAGGGCCCTCTTGTAACGAATTCGACTGTTGTTTCAGTACCGTAAACTCATTTAATCTTTTTTTTTTTCCATTTTAAAGTACCTTAGAAGAAAATAAAAAAAGAAAAACCATACCACCAACATCTGAGCAGAAAACGCTGCTGCTGTAGTGGCAGTTGTTCAAGTCAATAAACGATGTTTCTAAGAAATGCCTGGCGCTTTGTGCCGTGTCGCTGAGCTTGTGAGGGCTGTACTGGAAAAGGGAAAGCTGGGGCTGGTCTGTGGGGGTCCCAGCGGCACGGCTGGCTGAGGAAGAGGGAAAGCATGTCTGGAAATTGGTTGTGTGAAGCATTGCTGAGCAGTGGCTGGGGATCTGGTTTTAAGGGCTTGTCTGGTCCCTGGGGAGCAGGTGGGCAGGAAGCAACAGTGGGGCACAAGGCTTTTGTTATCCCCATCGGCTTCAGCCAGGGGCACGAGGAGAGAGGAACTTTTTGGCCTGGATTCAGAGAGTGAGGAGGGGCTTTTCCATGGCGGGAAGGGAAAACACCCCCACCCTGCCACTACCTCCAACATTGCGCCTTTCCAGAGCTGTTTCCCACAGGCATTACCAAGGGCCGCTCCCCACCATGCATGACCTGTGCCCAGGCTGGCACAGGCGGCACTGCAAGGCCCACGCTCACCAGGAGCTGCAAACCTGGCTAAACAGAAAAATACCCAGGGAAGGCACGTGCTACCACAGCGATGGCACTGGCTGGCCTAGCCGAAGGCTGCGTGTACCCTGCACCCAGCCGAGATGGGGACAGCCATGGGGACAGCACACTGCTATGCTCAGCCCTCACCTATGAACAACCTCGTATAAACCAAACCAGACTAGATGAGGCCCAGCCATCAGAGCTACCACAGAAGGATATTCAGTACCCAGGGCCAAAAGTGCCACACTAAATGGCTGCAGATGGTGGCCAACGATCAACAGCCAACACTTCAGGGATTGCTAAAAGCTCCAAACCCAGCACTGGGTTCCTGACCCCTTGATTTTGGAGACCATAGAGCAGCTAATGCATAACCACAGCGAGCTTGGCTGCCGGAAGGGTTTGAGGGAGCTGTTCCCGAGCCCTTTCACTAAAGGCCATGCTGAGTTTTGCTATGTTTAAACCTCATTTCTCCAAGTATAGCCACTTGAATTTTTTAAGCTTTAGCTCAGCAGCTGGGGAGGGTGTGCGGCTGCAGGAAGGGAGGTCTGGGGAGCTCCGTGCATTCCTCCTTCCTAACAGGTCGCCACAAATAGCTCACTCCCAGCCCAGGGCTATTTCTGACTGCGATGGGGAGAAGACTCTTCAAGGCTGGAGCAATGGAAAGTATTTGACCCTCACTTGATGGTGGGAAAGCTGCGGGCAGAGCCTGACGGACACTCAGGCACTGCTCGCTGCCCAGCCTTGTGCCCCTCTGCCCGTCCTGCGCTGGCTCTGCAATAGTGTTGCAGTAGGAAACCACCAAGCAAGAACCAGCGTGAAGCCTCTTGCCCTGGCTAGCACAGAGGACATGGTCACAGCCCAGTTTTCTAGCCCGTACCTCTGGCAGCTGCCTGCACCAGCTGCTGCCCCCAGGAAGCCGGTGGCCTGGCAGTACCTGTGTCTCCAACTGGCTCTGCAGAGCCCCAGGAAAATCCAACGTGAGCCACAGCAGCTGCAAGGCTCCTGCTGCTGTCCCCCCAGCCTGTTCCCTCGCCCCAAGGGACAGGCACGCTGTTGCCCACTGCCAGCAGTCTCTCCTGTGGCAAAAGCCCGTTGGGAGCAAGGCAAGCACCGGGGACAGGCCTCAGCCCCTGCCCCGAGCTCTCTCTGACCTGATTTCTCCCACTTTCTCCAACACCACCTGCCCACCCTCACTGCTCCACAGAGGTGGAGGGGGCTCACAGTGGCTGCACCGAGCAAACTCCACCAGGCACAGGAGCATGAGGCTTGCTCTGCCTTTAGCCATAGCTCTGCAGACATTCTGTGTTGGGCACTGCCAGCAAGTACTGAATAGGTCAAAGTAACGAGAGATGCTGCCAGCTCCTCTTCCTTTACACCACCATCTCCTCTCTCAGCGGACTGCGGCTGAAGCACAAACCCAGTATCGGGGTATACCTAACCATGATGGAGGATGCAAAGCCCTGTGCCAGTGCCTGAGCAGTAGCTATTCCAACCTTGGCACCTGAAGCCCTTGCCACCTGCAGCATACATTGACAAAGCAATTTTGTAGGTGCAGAGCCGCCAGCCCACCCTGGCCGTGGAGAAGGGTGCTCACCTCCAGCAGAACAGCCCTGGGGTCTGCTGGGCGGCGGAGCATGCAACAGGAGCGCAGGGCNGGGGGCGCGAACAGTCTACCAGGACTTAACAACCTGTAGGTACAAAAGGTGACCTTGAGCGTGACTCACACAGTATGTGAGAACTGGCCTTGAGTGCTGGAGGTCCCAGCCGTGCTGCTGCAGCAGCACAGGGCCCAGCTATGCAGGGAGGAGGGCGGAGTGCAGCCTGGGTGCTGCTGGAGCCTCAAGGATGCAGAGCCCCGCAGCTGCCTTGACTTTGGACACTGCTCCCACCCTGCTGCCACAGTGCAGCCTGGACCTGGGCAGCCAACACCCGTCCCACCTCCCTGCCTGGACCCGGCCTCTTGCACCCTCCCTTCCAGGAGCCCCGGGCTCTCCCGCCCTGCTCGCCCTTCCCGCTGCTCTTCACCGTCAGAGCCAGCCCCAAAGTCTGCCTTCACATTAATTCTACTTACATCCTGTTTGCAGCATCCCACCATTCTGCACCCGCTGCCAGGGACAGGCACACGCAGAGGAGCAGAAGTCATCACAGGGCCTGCCACTCTCCCCGTCCTGCTGATACAACACTGGGGAGGGAGGTCCAGGGGGATGGGGCCACCCTGCAGCACAGCAACAGGGCCAGAGGCTGCACTGAGTGCAGCAGAACTCCCCGTAAGGCTTGAGCAGGTGCTGCCCAACTCGCTAACTCAGGGTTTAGCAGCTCAAGAGCTGAGCAGGGAAGAAAGCCCAGTGCAGGGAGAGCAGCTGGGTGAAACGGCTGTGAGGAGGACAGGGTTGAGGAATGGCAGAAGCATGAAATGGGCACACGGCAGGGCTGTATCTGGCACGCAAGAAAGGGCTGGCCGTTCCTCTGCCAGCGTGGAGCTGGAAGTGATGCTGCACAGGGGACTAAGCACGGGCTCACTCTCCTGCTCAGAAATAAGTCTCTGTCACTGCAGGCTCTGCACAATGCTGCTGCCAGAGTCCCAACACCAGGGGAGTAGGCAGCGGCACATAATGCAGGGGCACAGACAGACTCGCTCCACCAGCGACTCCCGTCCAACAGAGCTGCCATCGCCACCAGCCACGTCCCTCGCTGGTGACCCCCAGTCACACACCACCTGCCAGGAACACATGCTACAGCTGGACAGACAGACAGCATCTACACTTCCAGACAAACAAACATGATATATGGAGAGCAGGTTGTAAATAAGGGGGTTTTAT
The DNA here is from genome assembly GCA_013389945.1 of Fregata magnificens. Lineage (NCBI taxonomy): Eukaryota > Metazoa > Chordata > Aves > Suliformes > Fregatidae > Fregata > Fregata magnificens. Next base: position 220,088 of record WAAD01040445.1, on the reverse strand, counting down.
TAGTGGAAGAAAAAGGCCCTCACCCTTGAGGGAACTTCAGAAAGAGAAAGTCTGCTTGCTGTTGCCACCAGCTTCCCAGGTCCTGGTCAGCAAAACCACCGGCACAGCCCTCCCCGGCTCAAGGACTTACGGGCCCAGACCCACCAAAGTGAAGAGCAAGACCTCGCTCTAAGGGGAACAGGATCCGGCCTCTCCATGGCTCTTGACAGCTGAAGTGGAGATTAAAGACCGCTGATGTGCCAGTAGCAGAGATCTGGGTCCGGGTTCACTGACATCAGCCCCACCACCCGCATGCCAAAATCCGTCCCTTAGAAATGAGGGGGGAGCATGGAGGTGGGAAAAATGCATAAACTGGAATGTTCAACAGAAAAAAAATCATCATTTATCTAAAAAGAACAGAAATAAACAAAACGCTTTTAAACAAAATCACAAAATATACAAATAAATCTGGTACAAAATAAATAGGAAAGATTGGAAATCTACAACAAAATTGGAATAATTATAAAATTCATTCGTATGACAATCAGTATATGAAACGTATACACTTCATTCAGGATTTCAGTTGTGCTTATTCAGGTTTATGTACACACATGGAAATACTGTAGTCAGAATACTACAACTCTGGAAACCCAAAGTCATGTACAATATGATACAATTCGCAAAAACCATGTACGATGGCAAATAAGACACAGGGAAGAGCCAGCTGGAGTGGCTGAGCAGGTTCAGATGATAGCCACAAAAACGCGCTGTGGAGGGAGAGTCACCACGCTTCTGCACGGGAGGGACTGAGGCTGAGCCAGCAGCAGCTGGAAGGAAGCTCGGGGCAGCCAGGAAGGACCCAACTGCAGGAGAAAGGTTTGGTGTGAGACCTCCGGCTGCTGAGCACCAGCCGCTCATGGCTTCCAGGAACGCTTCTCAAGTATTTGGGTTTTCAGATTCAATGTGTTTGGCATCTGGGCACCTGCCCCATGATTCAGGTATCAAGGCTGGCTCTGCAGCTGCGCGTGCTGGAGAAAGCACATGCCAAGACCTCTGAGGTCCCTCAGCAGGACCCAAGCCTGAACTGCTCATAAGCCACCCTTGTGCTTGGGAGAACATGGATCAGATGGGACCGGAGCACTGGTGCTGGGGCCCTGGTGGGTTTCCAGTCTCCAAATTTCACGTAGTCTGCACAGAAGGCAGAGTCCCTTCAGCAGCATCTCCTACCCTTAGTGTGAGGAATGAAGACAGGACAGCCGCAGCATTGCCCATTCCTGACTGCTGCACCTCCTTCTCTCACCTTCCTGAACACTCAACCAAACCACAGCGAGAAGAGCAGAGGAACGGCCACGGCCAATGCAAGAGCAGCAGCTGCAGAAAGCCACATTGCTGAATCCAAGCCAGCACGATGCAGAAGGGCAGAGCACATACCCTGGGTAAAAACCCGCCAGGCAAACCAGCCCAGCGAGCCTGCTGGGACCTGAGACTTTAAAGCAGGGATGACGCTAGAGCTGATCTAGGCCCGGCCAGTCTGTCACTTCTGTGAACAGAGGAGCTCACCGGGAGTCCCCTCCACCCTCCCACATTGATCTTTGGGTGAATCCAGAAGGCATGCATTCAATACTGGCACTTCCAACTAAAGGTCTATGATCCAGGCCACTCATCTGACATCTACAAGTTTCTCACTTGGATTTGGAAGGATTTGGTACAAGTGATGCCCAGAAACCCCACCTCCTTTTATAAAGCTCTGCGGTCTCCAAACAGCTGAAATGGGATGCTAGACTGCTCCGCCAAGCACTAAATGCTGGGACAAGTCCTTCCTCCCCAACAAACCCTGCTATCAACCAACTGCCACACTGCTTCCAGGGGAAGACAACAGAGGCATCAAATCCACCTCTGGAGCACTGGAGCCACCTGCAGCCTTTGCATGTTTCAGGAGCTTGTTTGGCTCACGACAGCTGACAAACCTCAAATCCGGCTCTATGTCAGGCACCTTCTGTTGAGAACGGCCAAACCTCTGCTGCTTGGGGGAGGATTAAACATCAAGCACTGCATTAAGCCAGAAATCTGCACTGGAGGGGCGAGAGCAGCCAGGGCACTGTCCTCTGCAGGATCCCAGTGATCAGCCCTGCTCAGAGGAAAACAGGGCCTGAAGGAAAAATCTCAGGAAAGAGCAGAAAGATGTTTTTCAGCTGGAGACAGAAGACCAGCAGCTTTGAGTACCATATTTTCAAGGTGCAGAACCGCTATAGAGCCTGACCTCAAGATAACAAGAACACCAAGATGTCACTTTGACTGAGTTCAGTGCTACTGATCTGTGAAACACCTCCCTCTGCCACCTGTACCGTGCCATGGGCTAGAGGCAGCTTTCTCCCACTCCCTTCCCATCCCTGCAGCTCAGGGAAGGGCGCTGGGATAACCTGGCATCCCAGGCTTTCTCCTAGGGAATGCTCTGGCCTCCCCAGGTTCAGCATCCAGCTTCTAACAGAAGAGCAAATATGCACAACCAGACTGAAAAGCTCAACCGTACCGCCTTGGACCAGCAGCAACAGCGTCCCCTCTCCTGGACACGGCCTCAAGGACACGGCCATGAAACTAACCACGGAGGAACGCAACCCAGCATGAAGCAAGGCTCCAGGACAAGAGCAAGACACCAAGAGGGATTGTCCAGGGGGCTCTGCAGGAAGCAGTGGATGTCTCAGAGTCCCCTGTGCTGCCGACACATGGGAGTGAGGCCAGTATCACCACAGAGATTTGCACCAACAAGAGACCTTGCAACTGATGGACCAAATATAACAACAGAGCAGGGATGGGGGTGACTTCCCAGCCCAGCTTGTAGTGTAGAGCTTGTCCTCTCTGCTGGTCAAGTCAGGATGAAGGCTGCTCTCTCCTCTGTGCCATGAAAAGATGCCCGGCTTTTGATCACATTAGTTAAGCTCATCTTTTCACTGCTGGGCCAAACCAACCCTCAGTATCCAAGGACCGAGTACGTCTTTGGGTCTATTTAGAGCCCCAGTGTAGAGCCAGGCAGTGGGGCAGCAAGCCCAGGTCTGTATCACACCGAGCCTTTCGGCACATGCTGGTTTTCTGTTTTGTGCCAGCTTCGCATGTGGCAGCGCACAGTACGAACGCAGGAACCCCTCAATGCTGGTCGGACACCTTTGGGATGAAGCCTCAGGTTAGCGTCACAACAAGGAGTACTCTCTGCAGCATCCTTCCCCGCCCCCCAGCCCCAGTTTTCTACTGGTAATCCAGACACTGGATAACTTGGCAACTGGTACACAGGTACTAGCTTTAAAACCACAGATGTGTGTATTAGATATCATATAAAATATGGTACATCTTTCATGTGGGAATGATTTCTATAGATAGTGTAATTCAGCACAAGGAAGATGCATGTTCCAAGGGGTCCTGGAGAACGCGGCTGTGTTCTCCATCACGTAGGATACTTACACAGGATGCTTGTGAGGAGACAGCGCTGCTCTTTGTCATCCACACCCCCACGCCCCTCGGCTGAGCTCTGCAGAGATCACAGGAAGCACCACCGCTGCCCAAGCAGCCCCTCGCACAAAGCTACCTCTTTGGTTTTCTTTGAGCTGATTTGAGCCAGAGCCTGACACCACCAATGCCAAAATCTCATCATCATCTGAGCTGCGCCCTGAAGGCTGAGAAGCAGCAACAGGTGATGCCCGTGGACCACCATGGGCAACTCGCCCTGCTCCTCCCGAGCTTTCTCCAGGCCTGTGGTGAGTGCAAAGGGCCGTATCCTGAGACTCCTACTCTTGCCAGCTCCACCCACACAAAAAGGCACTTAAAGAAAAGAAGAAAAAACTAAAAAAAAAAGCCCTGCGGTGAGGAAAAGGGGCGTAAGTCCAGGAGAAGAGAGGAGGAACAGAACAGTGAGCACAATGTGAATGAGTGACTGACCCCTCTTCCAACGGGGCTCAGGAACTGCAAGCCTTGAGCAGCCAGCTCTGGCTCCAGCTGCCCTGCACAAGTCTCGGCACCATCCCATCCCTGCTCAGTCCAGAGCAGGAGCGTGCGTGGGGGCAAAAAGAGCATGAGAGGGAACTACACATGACTAACAGGTTCAGAGGAAGGCCCTGCCCTGTGGAGCTCGCTCTGCTGGTGCAACTGGATGGGGGAAGCACCTCGTCCTGCCACACCAGCCTCGAGGCCCCTGCTCCCCGGCCAGCCCGAACACTCTGCCAGCATCCCTCGTCCCTCTGCGGGATACCGTGTCCTGAGCTCCCCTAGGGCAGTGGCCTTCAGCTGCACAGGGATGTCAGGGAGTGGACAAGCTGGGAATAAAATAACAAGCGCTTTGTAAACTCTGGAGGGTCTGAGCTTGGGGTCTACAGAGAGGCTGAGGTTGGTTTGCTAAGCCCACCCTGAGCCCCTCTCCACTCAGAACTAGTGTGCTTCGTATGATCTCCACGTCACCAGAGTCAGTCTCGTTTGGAGAAAGATTCTCATTGGAAAGCAAGAACATTCCTTCACTCTTTACAAAGATTTGGCAATACAGAATTTAAAAAAAAAAAAAAAATCAGTTACAATAGATTCAGGTTCATTTCATTTAAAGGAAATTCAACCAACAGGAGTGTAAAAGTTATAATTCACAGTTGTGCATTTAAGATATTAGTGTTGAAAACCTCACTTCAAAGAACTCTTGTGCAAAATTGTATTGACAGTAGAAACCATGGCTAGATGCCCTCCCAGCCTCCCCTGGCCAACAGGCCATCATCTACCCCTCTGCCTGCACCTGGAGGCAGATGGACGAGGGGAACAAAGGCAGCAGTAGGAGTTGACATAGGCAGATGCAGTATCCTTTCTAAGAGCCAAAGCCTTGCCGAGGTCTGAGGTCAAGTCCAACGATTCCCAAAGCCACCAGCTGGTGCCCTGCACCGTGGCAACGACCGGCAGCCCTGCCACGTGTCCTTATGGCACTGCGGCACGGCATCTGGCATCTGATCCCACCTGAATGCAGGTGGGCAGCCAGCGAGGCAGAGAAAGCAGACCTGCTCTGGCAGGGCACAGACTCAGATGCCATGGCATCTCCATTGCAGTTGGGAGAGCCAAGCCCCGGCGCTGGCAAATGCCGTCCGGAGGCTCAGAAGTGATCCTGAGCTGGGCACCGGGCTCCTCTGCTTGTGATGGTTCCCACCACGAGGGCTGGGAACCCCTTGCATTTGTTAAACAGTAAAACTGTAAATACCCTGAGAACAGGGAGACTGGATTTTTTCCCCTCCGGGGAGAGGACCATGCTTTGCTCTTCAAGCTAATTAGTAGTAGCAGCTCCTAACCCCTCTGGGTCAGGTACATATTTTCCATATGAAACACATCTATAATCAACTATTTTTATGGAAATTATTTCATTTTCCATTATTGGATCTGTACAAATGATGAAAAACAGTCATGCAAAAAATTGCCTGCAAATTTTGGAACAGTGCAGCTTGGGCAGAAGCAGGAGGTATTTGCTTTGGGATCACATGGCTTTGGTTGGAAAAATTGGCGCTTTTTTTTACCCTTTTTTTTTTTTTAAAGGGAAACAGACACTGAAACAAATCCATAACCTGCGATAAGAAGCAGAAGTAGTCAGATCCAGCAAGCAACCTCACCCCAGAGAGAGAGAGAGCTGCCTTGACTTGAGCCTTCCCTCCTTCGGCAGTTTTGACAAAACAGATACTGCATCTCAAGTTCACCACCGTGTCAAACACTTCTGACAAACTTTTGCATTCAGCAACACTAGATAAAAACTGGCGAGGTGAGTCCCTCGCCAAGGACAAATGCTGTAACATCTCAACATTTTGCTTTGCGAGAAAGGTGCAATATTAGCAGCTCTCTGGGAACAAGCAGGGCTTAGGTCAGCCTGTGCCGACGCTGAGCCGTGTACTCTCAACGGTGGCAGGCTGGTGCATGTCAGAGCGAGGATGGAGACTTACAGAAACACTTTTAGATAGGACTCAAAAAAAGTTAATAAAAAGCTAAATGTGAGAGTAAGGTTTTGGGGGCCCCGTTTCCTCCTCACTGGGTGCACAAGTTAGACACTGTGCAATTTCTATGCCCCTAGTGGGGACTTCATCCTCATGGGTGGCTCCAAGGAAGAAGCGCACCTTTCCCATCGGGGAAGACAGCAAAAATTAGGGCTGCTTTCTGAAGCCAAAAGAGAGAGGAGGAGACACGCAGACCCAATCGGCTCTGACACCATGCACTCCAGCTTCCTGCAGGGAGATCCTGCAGCAAAATATTGCATCTTTCCAGCCACCATACGCAAAGACGGACCACGGGAACTTGCGGCAAGTGCCTTCCCCAGCCTATGAGCAGGAGAGACAGGGCAGACGTGCAGGCACAGAGAGCTCTGGCAGTGGCATTTGGGGCTGAGGGCTTCTTTGAGGGTCAGATGAGATTATCTGGGTGTAAAGAAAGGAAGGGAAATGCTACATAGCCAGGGGCCATGAAGGGTCTCGAAACAGAGAAACCGCAATGCCTGATTCATTAATCACTCCAGATACTGAGGGCAACGTTCACATTTTGTTTGAGACAGCACTGGAAGGGGAGAGGATCAGGGGGGGACTTTTTTTTCATTTGACTCCATCTGTAGGAGCGGGGAATGTGTGATGCACAACTGCCACGGGGTGCCTCTTGCTTGCACCCAGTCTGCATTCAAGGTTTTTGGGGTGGAGGAATGGTTTCTGCTGCCCAGTGCAGGGTGCCCTGCACTAGCGGCAGCTGGGTGGGAGGCTCTCTGCTCTGCTACCATGGTAACCCCTAAAATGGCTGTTAAAAGGGGCAAGAGAGAAGGAAATGCACTAAATCCACTCAAAGGAAGGAATGTGGCTGGGAATGGCCTGGAAACAAACCTCTCCAAATCCCTGAAGTGCAATACGCTCGCGTCCAGAAAGATTTGTCAGTTCTTGGAGAGGAGAGGATGGTCCCAACTCCTCAGCAGAGCCCATCCTTGCACTGGCAGAGGTTTACTGTCACTTGGAGGATGTACTTTGGGCATAATTGTAGCAGCATCTTTTGTGTTAATACTAGAGATTGAAGGGGGGACAGGGTCTGATGTTCTCTGTTATTTGGCAAATACTACATATCTGCTCTGGCCAAGGTAACGATGCGCAGACCGCTACAGCACACGAGTGCTTAAAAGCTTGTCATTTTGGGGTGCGCACATTACTTCACCATGCAATTGTCAGCAACATAAATGAAAAATCACCCAGTCACTTCACTATGGAAAATTACACCTGGCTTTCATTTCACAAGGCCACAGTTTTGCTGATTAACTCCTTCCCCCCAGTATCATCTTCAACATACACAAAGTTTTTGGAGGTTACAAAACTGTAAGTGTAACAACACTTTTGCCTGTTTTACAGAAAAACCTTCTGAAATTTGAGAAATCATTAAATACCAAAGTAACCACTCCTTCCCTGAAACTTAATTGGAAGAATGTAATAATGCTCATCCCTTGGCCCTCCAGGTGGCTGAAACCAGAGGTTCCTTGAAGCTTGCTCATTCTTAGGACACAAATAACATACAAGTACCAGTTACTAACTTCTTTAACAGGGCAACAAAAAGGACCAGAGAGGGGTGAAAAGAGGCCTAAGGACATTGGAGCCAATTCACAAAACCACGACAGAGCCCATTTGAGGTTCGGGAGGGACAGAAACAATTTAAAACTCTGCAAAATACTTTTTAAAAACATGATCTCTCTTGAAAAAATAACTGGAGGAGCTTTTAAACTTCTCCATATGTGTTTGAGGAGGAAGAACCCAACAAGGATTAAAAATACAGATAAAAATAAACATGATTCTACTTTGCAAGAAGTATTTTCATCGTTCTCAAGGGTGGCTCACCATTCCCAAAGTACACTTGGGGCTTTAGTCTCTCTTGCTCTTTGCTCCTTTCTTCCTGTTTCTTCCTCTTCTGCTCCCAGAATGGACGCAAAAGTCTTTGGTCTCAGAACACTGGATGCAGCACAGTGTTACAAGCACATACTAAAGGTGTTCACACTCGGGGAGGAGGCAGGAAGGAGCGAGGGCTGGTCCTGCTGAGGAGATGGGATGGGTGGGTCGTGGGGAGTCAGCTCTTAGATCGCTCCTTCACTGTGCAGACTGTGGTTGGGCTTGTTGTGAGTCACACAGTTCTGTTCGTTCAGCAGGTTTGCTGTCTCGTCCGGCAAACCGTCATGCAGCTCCGTAAGAGTCAGTTCGATTTTAGTGTTTTCACTGTCCGAGGACTGAGGTGTTTTGTCCATCCGGGATGCCATCAGGGCATTTTGGTACTGCTGTCTTGAGATCTGCTCCAAGAACAGAAGGAAGGAACAAAAACAGCCAGTCACACTTTTGTGTCTCCTGTGGGACACACTGAGAAAATAAAGTGCCCTCCCTTTCCAGATGATCACACTTCAACGCCTGTTTACCCGTTTCCGTAAAACATCCCTGCACTTTGCAAGCCTAGAGCATCCCAACTCAACACCACAGTGTGATTACATTTCCAGACAGGGTGGAAGCACCGAGCTGTGTGATCACCATGCTGTTCAAAGGCAAGGATTTATTCCTGTGCAGAGATTTTTAAATCAGATCTCCATTTCCTTCTAACCATGCACATTTTTAGGGCCAGAACCAGAGTTCAGTGAAGTCTTTCTCCCAACTTCAGCGAGCTCCTGGTGAGGCTCTAAGAGTCTCTATAGAGCCAGAGGGTACAAGCCTTACTGCTCTTGTCTAGGCCAGCAAACACAGCAGGAGCTACAGCCTTATTCGGATACATAAGGACATTCGATTCTAGAAAAGACTGGGATCTCCATGGAGATGTGTCCAAATTAGCAACCCGTGAAGTCTTCCACTGGTCTCTGCAAGAGGTGGCTGCACTCAGCAGAAGAGTCATGACAGGAGCTGGCCTAGAGCACAGAGCGTTACTGCCCGTGATGCCCCAGAGGAAAGGAAGCCTACAGTCCCATATATCTGCACATGGTGGTAGAGGGGAGAATTCCTCCTGGAGCCACAAGCAACCAGCCCCGTAAACTCCTCCAGGTCAGCCTTCTCAGCCAGGACAGGCAGCAGGATGCACGTGCACTGGCAGCCCCGTGTGCTACAACAGCAGCGGGTTATCACAGCAGGCCAGAAGGTGGAAGAGGTGAAACAAGACTTTTAAAAAACCCTTAAGTTTCAGTAGCAACGCAAGAGAGGGACTGGAAATGGAGACAGTCAGATGGACCAGGTCACAACTCCAAAAGCAAAATCCAAACATGCACGAGCAGGTCACAACCCTCATTTACAAGGTATTGAATAAATGCCCATGTGGCACAGTGAAAACACTAATGTTGAGTGCTCTGTCCTATGTGTAAAGCAGAGTGATGCAAAAAGAGGTGTGCAAGTCTGATTGCAGAGACACCAGACAGTTTAGCATTCATTAGCCTCACTATGAACACAGTGAGAGCTGGAAGGACTCCACATAAACCAGCATAAGATGAGCAGCTGCTCTGTACAGCAGATTAGCCATTGAAATCTTTAGTAAGGCTCACTTGCCCAATGATAAATATTTACTATCTAAACCTTGAAGGCTCAAACCGTCGACCAGTACACTTGCATCTGTCAAGTTTTGAATGCAGGACTGTACTCTCCTTTTAAAATTTGGCTACAGAATAATTGATTTAGCATTCTAGTATTTCTACTCTATTCCACATTCTTAATATTGAAGTAACTCTGACAGAAATTGAGTTCACAAATCATTTGAGTTGCATACAAAGAAACTGTGAGCGTGCACTTAATTTAAGAAAAGCATCAAGGTCAACTTCTGGCCATGGGACGTCAGCTTCCCTGGACTCCCAGCTGGGCTGGAATTGCTGCCAGCATTAGCTGTTCCTCAGCTCAGCTAGATTTCCTATCCCACAGGACTTGCACACATTTCAGCGTGGGATGCACCATGCTGGGGGACAGAGCTGTATTCATGCAGCAACTCACTGGTAGTACGAGACATGAACCTAACATGTCAAGTTAAGATAAAGAGAAATGTCCAAGACTTCTCCAAGCAGAAGAAGGATGACAAGTCGGAAAGTAAGATTAAGAACCCCAAACTGAAACCAAAATCAAAAGTGAATAAAAACTGCAACCAACAGAAAATGTCTCATCCTTTAGAAAAGGACACTGTATGATAACAAAGGGCCTCCATTTCAGATGGCTCCAAAGCCTTCACAAGGATACATCTTTCATGACTAAAAGCAGAGAGGGGTTATTTTCTATAATCTTTCCTCGAGGGACCTGAAATCCAGAAACTTATGTGACCAATCTACTTACAAGCCTAAATGAGAGGAACAGTGAAGACAAATCAATAGACAGCAGATATTGGGAAAAAGTAATTTAAGTGATTTTTAAACAGCTGCTTTCATAATCTTATTTACTCACAGAGCAATCTAGAGGGACCTCCCTTCCCCAGGATCTCTGTTCTAGCAGTAAAGCCCAGCTTTCCAGCGCGGCCTTTCCAGCTTTTTTCCTACCTTGACAAACTGAATATCTGTGAGTGCTTTCACTGAGTAGTCCGGAACATACACTTGGAGGAAAGACGCATTCAGCTGGTTGTTGCTGCTCCCTAACGTTGGTGTCACTGCATCGATGCGATCACTTCGGTTCAAAGAGTCTGAGTGATTCAAGCCACAGGGCCGAGGTGGAGACTTGTTTTCGGCTGAGAAATGGGCAAGAGGGAGAGATTTCTTAAATCAAGTAGAAAATATTTAAAGTCACCAGTTTCAAAGGGACATAATAAATTGCGATGTAGCACAAAAGAACTGCAAATACTTAATCCACTCATAACTAGACATGCAGCTAAACAACCAAATTACCCTGAAAAAGAGTAGATTTTGAGTCCAGAGCTGGTAGCTGGCATCACTGAGTATGCCTTTAACAAACCTGGTTTTGTTTATGATGCAATGGACATGCCCTGTGCATAGTTGGTCACAGTGCTTCAGCTGACGAGTGGTAACCACCAGAGAAAGGTAACTTCTCAAGGCTCCCTTACAGGAGCTCTTGATAGTCAGACCATGCTTAATAGATTTTTTTTTTTCCTCTAAATGATTTATAATTGTAACTCCATATCAGACCTTTCATCCACAGTCAGTCCCAGCTAACCCTTACCCCCTTTTATTCCATCTGGTACCTGCACATGCCATGTTGCCTGAGTTAGAGCAGACATTTTGAAAATCATAAGAGTGACAGAGTCCTCAGTCGACCAGAGTGCAGTCCACATGATGATTACTTCAACATTTCCTCTAGTACCTCCCTGTACTTGAAGGGGCAAAAACTCAATGAAGGAGAGCAAGCTCCATGTGGTACATGCCAGCCAGCAAAACAGGGAAAACAGTCCTTGCTACAGAGAAAAATCTGTGTCCAGGAAAGGAGTAAACTAGGCATCATTTTCCATCACCAGCCTTTAAGCACTGCAGCGTTTCACTTGAAAACCTCGCAGCTGTCCCCTGTGAGTGTGATTGGCCACAGCTGATCTCAAGTAAACGTGCTTTCAGGAAGCCACAGACATTTTGCATCCCTAGCTTCCACCCACACAGTGACCCAGAAGACAGGAGGGCAGAAATGCATCCTAAGAGAAATCCCAAGCCCTCCTGCAGATGGGCTTCTCCCTGGGTGCACACACAGTACATACTGATCAAAAAACTGTCTTTGGGACTGAGGAATTTTTGGATCTTAGTGCAGTTAAATTTCATTAAGCCAGCCCAAACTGAAACTTGATGTAAACTATGCTACTCACCACGTGACCCCCATTCTCAGCTGAAAGATCATTTTCATCTTAACATTATCATTATCATCATATCATCTTAAGATACAAAGCCTCTTCGAGCAAATCAGCAACAGTATCCTTGCAAGCTTTTCAAATTCTTTTTTAAAGACTCTTCTACATATAAACTTATTTCTAAAAAAAAAAAAAAAAAAAGCTCCCTAAAATTCAACCCTACCTCTGCCACTTAATCACTATAAATATAATCTCTCCTTGCCCAAATGACACAGCCTGTTCTACATCTCTGCATCCAGCCTTTCCTAAACATAACACTTTAGATGCTTCTAAATGCATGGCAGTATTGCCCTCTTTTTTATTTCCCACTTAAAATCCCTCTGATGTTGTCTTTCCTTCAATTTCAGAAAAGGGAACAGAAAAATACATGTTCTGGCAACTTGGCAATTTTTCTGCCATTTCTGCACTACGGAATTAGTGCAGATCCCTATGGCAACACCAAGTACAGGCTTAGGGGGAAGCACCTGGAGCCCCGCAAGGTTTTCCTCCATACCGACTTGCCATCTTGAAAGCCACAGCAGGCTGCAATAACTGCTGCCAGGAGTCAAACCTCTATCTGCACACAGGGCTTGATGCTGTAATTCCTACTGGAGAACAAGGAACTGTGAAGGCTGAGTGAATTTGTCCTGTCTTTCCCACCTGCATACACAAAATACGGCTGTGTGTGACAAGAACAGCATCACTGCTGCTTGGGATGAAGGTTTCCATCTGGAACAGCTTTACACTAGTGTGACTTGTATCTGCCCTTTCTTTTCACCAGGGGTCTTCTAGTACATTACTAATAAAAAACAAAGAAGAACAGAGAGCAACATGACAAANCATCTAGGTAGGATTAAAAAAAAAAAAAAAAAAAAAAAAAAAAAAAAAAAAAAAAAAAAAACACAACAAAAAAGGGGCAGGTGAAACAAAAGGACAGAACAAAAAAGTATGATTACTAAAAATCCGAGGGAAAGGACATCACTTCTGGACCATGTACAAGTCAGGGAGGGAGAAGAGAAGTTAATGAAGAAGGAAGGATACGGAAAGGGCAGACGACAGAAGAATACTAGGCAGGTCCGTGTTTGCAGAACAGCGCCCTGCCAGCCCCCTAGCAGGCCAGCCCAGATAGATCTTTTCTAGACAGGTTTTCCCATACCTCCTATACCTTCCTATACCGGGGATAAAGAGCACAAACCACAGGACAAACATCAGTACAACTGTATTATGAATTTGGGGTTAAACAACAGGATCCTTTTGAGAAGGACTCAGCAGAAGGTCCAAGTTTCATCAAAAATGGTACTACATTGTCCTAGTGACCAGGCTTACCACATCAGTTCCTTTCAAAGGAGATTCTTCCCATTATTATTTCCCATTATTGATTTTTTTTTTTTTTTAAGTTGGGGAAAAAGCTAGGAAAATATGCTTGGCATTTATATTAGAAACAACTTGCATGTGCAAAGTGTACACTTATTTGTAGCAAGGAAAAGGAAAAAAAAAAAAGAAGACCTGGCAAAACAAAAGAACCAAGCTAAAAAAGATAATCAAAGCCACCAAGCTTAAAAGAAAGCCATCAGGTACTTTAATTAAAGAAAGATTAAATTTCTCCCCCTTCTTTGAAGTTTAGCAGCAGGAAACTTTAACAGGGCAGGAAAAAATCCCCTGCAGGGCAACAACCTGTAGTTTATTTGGAATGTGCATGAGACTAATTTGAGGACTGATGGTGAAATACATTTTCAGAAGTGAAAAAAGAAGAGGGGGAAAATACAAGAAGCAGATGGTGAAAGTTTATGAAACGCATGACATGTATTAATGTTTAGGAGATGTTTCACTTAAATATGCATATCATTATCTTGTTTGCTTTTAGGTCTAGGGAAAGACATTTCATCTGAAAACTTCAAAAGGAAGAAATATGTTCACTGTGGCCCAAACTATTTTAGGATCCTGCTCTTCCTACAGACTTTCTTGACAGGTTTCCATTTTTCTCAACTACTCTGCGCATGCAGTGTCTGCAAAGCTCAGTTCTTGACCCTTCCCAATTTCCAACTGCTCGACCACATCTCAGAGCTCTTTTTGGCCCAATTTGTTCCCTTTCTGTCAGTCAACTTGGTTATTCAGCAAGGAAAGGTCTTAAGCAAAATGGGAACCAGAGAACCCCACAGGAGGTCCCACAACCTTCTTGTACATTCCACTGCAAATCCGTCCACTCAGTAAATCACTGTGCCGGTCCACGGCACTTTCTCTCACTGAGAGAAAGCTCAAAGCTTTTGAGGAATTGAAATGGCCAGACTGTATACAAACCATAGAATTTACCCATATGAGAAGATATGAATTCTTTAATTAGTTTTCCTTTTACGGCAGTTTAGCAGCAGACATTCTCCTCTGCAAAATGCATTTTCTTCAGAAATTTTTAAGCCTCAGCTTGGGGGAGAACAGCTTCTTTTAAAAAATCTCCCCTCCTAGTTTTCCACCAGCGTACATATGAGAAACAAGAACAAGCATACATTACCAAATACATTTTTTTCAACATGTTTTTAGTTCTTCCCATTTTGATGACTCTGTCATGTTGCCACCAGTTACCATAAACGAAAGTTCAGGATACCTACCTGCGAGGCATAACTCTGTGCTGGACTTCTCCCTAACGAGCAAAGGGGTCAGATAAATACAGACTGCAGCTGAGTTTTTATGGCATCAGGGCAGTCACAAGAATGGTGAAAATAGAAGCATGCGGATTTACCTGGAGAACCTGCTGCTAACAACTCTGTTCTGCTGACAACAAAGGTACGAGACAGGGACAAGGGAACTAGAAGAGGGAGAGAAAAAGGATGAGATCACGACCAGAAAGGCGGCAGCTATCCACACTCGACAGGGGAAGGAGCCAGTTCACACACTGAAGAACTAAAACCAAAAGTGCAAATTAACTGTGAAAAAGTAAAGGGTTAAAACAAAAGCAAAACCAAAAAAGACAATTAAACAATTTTAGGAATAAACCAAAAAACAAGCCTAAGGAATTACAGTGAAGTGAACAATTTTCACTTGCTAATTTGAATGGTTATCCAGCACAGAACAGTCCATCAAGGTACACTCAGTTTTAAAATAGTTCAAAAGGAGCAGTGGTGCCCACTCCAGCCTGGAAGACAAAAAGTTAAAACAAGCCAGAAAGCTTTCACGGGTGCTGTTCCTTATGGGAGTCAGACAAAAGTAGAAATAAAACCAAAGGACTCTTCATAGTTCTTCAAGTTTCCAGTAAAATATCAAGTGAGGTTGTGATTCTCCAAGCTCATCCCTGTCAGGATGAGTACCATACTGCTCAGCATTACTGCGAATCCCTCCCCAGCTGTAGTTAAAGAACAAAGCTTCACTCTTTTGTGGGGTTTTTTATGGTTTTGGGGTTTTGGTTTGGGGGGGGAGCATTGGTTTGTTTGGGGTTTTTTAATGCTTTCCTCTCCTGTTACTGACTTCACATTCCAGGTGGGGAGAGCAGGCACATGAAGTCTAATTAGGACACACAGAAGAGCCAGAGTTTTCTCTTGTTCTGCAATGACTTATACTTTCACTGAGCTTTCCTGTCTACACAGAGCAACAGGAATTTATTTTTATGAGCTCATCCTAACAGAAATCTCAGGATGCTGCAAGACATCATAAAACAAATTCTCTAAAACCTGGAGGGAAAGCCAGCAAAATGAGGGGTTTGCTACTGGTAAAAGCCAACCAGTTGAAGGTAAACAAATCCAAAGTTGGCTGAGATTAATTCAAAATAGTGCATATCCTTAAGTTTGACATGACAAAATCCAAAACGGATTTCAGGGCATGTGAAGAGGAGATCATTTGACCTCACAGCACCTGGGGCAACTGGCATGGCTGTGGGGAGGGTTAGCAACACACACACACACACACACACACACAAAAACCACATGAAAACATTCAAGCTGAACAATGCTGGCAAAACAGAGATGCCACAAGTGATTTCCAAGCGTACATCTGGTAGGAGAAGTGACCATACCTAACCCAGCTCCGTGCCTGGCCCATATTGCGAAAGCTGATCTGCGAAGCTGAGGGTAAGATGCAGTTGTAAACACGTGTGTCATGATTCCTCATGAACACTGTTGCTATCGCTCAGATAAAGTCCACCCAGTGCTCTGCACACTTTCAAATCTGTCAAGCCTCAGAAGGTATAAGCTAGACTTATTAAATTAAGGTGCACATAATTAAGGAAGAATTAGTCTCGCCTGTAAAGGTGAGCTCACACATCCAAGAGAACTGCTGTTGCCTGTAGAGTTTAATAAGGCTATATTCATAACTTACAAAATCACCTTCATTCCAACGCTATTTGCTAATGTACATACACATAGGTACACATACATAAAGAGAGTGCTCATGAGCGTACAATTAAAACAAGCTGCCTCTCAGGTGGAGCATAAACCCTGCTGCGACAGGAGGACCCGATTTCAGCACGAGAAACATCTCTCCCTCAAGCTGAGCAAGTGGCTTTGGGTCAGCAGACGGCCAACGCTAGCACTAGCACCCCAGCTCTCCCCAATGGGGCTGTGGATTCCCAGTTGAGGTCAAGATCTTAGTGGTGACACTACTGGCACCAAAATACATCACCAAATGCTGAAATACAGCACCGGAGCCTACTCTTGGTGGATTGTAAGACAATCCCCCAACCTGCACCTGTGAGGTGGTGGCTCGTGTGGCTACCGCTTGTGTGCCGGGAATTGGCTCACGCCTCGGTGGGAACTAGCTCACGCCTCGCCTGCAGACACCAGCTCTCCCCCCTTGCCGATTCCTTGGTTACATTTCCACACAAGCTGACAGGAGCAATCGCTTTTCTTGCACCACTGCCCTCCTTTTCCTCAAGACAGCTTTAGAAACAAGACTGGTAAAGCGAACCATCCCCAACTAATCGGGCGTTTGTACTTTGCACCACTAGATGTCCCTCTGCCACTAATTATTTATTCCCGTTAATTCAATCCCTGTTACCCTACCGTGCGCAAAACTACAAAGCTGTCCTCCAGTACCAAACACATCACTCGCTAAGGCCAACACTTGCATCCTCCGGGAGCTGGCAAACTGCTGCCAGCCGCTGGGTTTCGGAGTCAGCGCCGTCACTGGCCCGGGCCCCTCCCAGGAACGCTGTGCCCAGCAGGCAGTTTTGCTGGCAAGGAGGTATCGTGTACATCAGCCCCACGGACACAGCGGGAGGATGCCCTGCACAGCCTCCTCCCGTTGCACTCACAGGATGGGCAGGCTTGTGCAGGAGTGCATTCCAGAAGCAGAAGGTAAGAGGACGTACCTGGCGATGCTGTGAGGGCCATCACCCCATAGTAGGAAAAAGCACCAGCTTCAAACTTCATCCCCTCTTTCCCAGCCTCCACTTCCACTTTCCCCTGTTAAGGAAAAGGAGAGAGAGCTGCAATTAAAAGGGATCGTAGGTCTCGAGGCACAAGACCAGACTTGAACCCTGAAAACTAGTTTTGCCTGACATTCCTATGCAGTGTCATGGTCCCTGCAGTTTGTAACAGTGCCTGAACAGGGACACACCCTGCAGGGCAACACGCTCTTGTGCCCTGAGCTATCCTGGTCTTTGGTGCCCTGTGGCCAGCCTAAGTCCCTGCAGAGGAGCGGGACCACCGCAGTGATTCGGGGTGGTACTGTTGCCCTGCTCCAAGTGCTGCCAGGCTGCTTCCCCTCAACACAGAGTGAAAAAATGCTCCCCCAGTATCACAACAAGCTTATATGTAGCACAGTCATCTGGGGTCTTGAGATACCTAGACATTCTGGGCCACAGCTCACAGTCACATGAAGAGCCCCCTCTAGCACAAACATAGGAAAGGGAGATGGGAGACAACACATGAGGAGGCTGTTTGCCCTCACCAATGAGATTCCCACAGGAACAAAGCCCTCATTCCTAAAGGAGCAGTCTTGGGGCTACTTTGGTTTTCTCGGTTCCTAGCAGTTTTACATCTTCCAGCACCCTTAACTTAAGATCCTGCTCTTCCGCAGGGTCTTGCCTAGAATGACCCTCAGTGCTTCCTAAGCTGTACAAAACCACACTACCACGCAAGTGCACCCATTTCTGATGTGTGCTGAACCAAATGTTTAACATCACGTCCTACAAAGGACTCTAGAACAGAACCCACGGTACCAAACATAGCTGTAAACATCCCAGTTACTTTGGTATACAAGCAGCCAAAATTAACTGGCTTCTTCATGTGGCCTGGTTTTCACATCCATCCATCCTTACAGGTACTGCACTGAGTTACAGCACACCACTGCAGACAGAAGAAATCTTGTGCAGCTTTCAGGCTGAACTACACAAAGGTTGGGATTTCAGGCAAACAACATAATTACCTGCAACGCTTTCCCTCTGGCTAGGCTGGAAAGGGCAGACAGACTGCCTGTCCCATGTGTACTGAGTAGACTGAACATCAACTGGACACAATCGGGTCAAAATGAGTCCAAAAGCTAGATTTTATTTCTATGTGTTTATTTCATTAAGCACCATTTAAAATAAATAATCATGCCTTTGACTTTACAGTACTGTACTGGGGCAGAAAAATGTGAAAATGAACTCAACCTGCATGAGCCTCGATATCAAGTCGGTTTGTCTAACTGTCCCAGATGACAAAAACCACAAAATCTACCTAGCAGGAAGAGAGTGCCTAGCTCACAAATCCACTTTCCTGCTATCACAAGCAACAACTTCATATAATCCCTTTTAAAACCAATTTCACTCCACAACACAAATAAGTAGCTTATTTGTTCATTATAAGCCTTCCAAAAGGTACGATTTCATCATCCAGGCAAAGACTGGTTATAAACAGAGCTCTCAACCTACTTACAGCTGGTAGTTATTCACCAGCCAAGACCAGGTCTCCAAAATACGTACACTACTGGGCTTTGATTTTCACATACAGTCAGTCTGGAGTTAGTAGCCAAATACAAACTAGTAATTAGTAGTAGGAGTTGAGTTTCAGCTCTAAGACCATTGCCCTAATCAGCACATGGAGCACCTCCACGCTTCCCAGTGGTGGCCATATGAGGACCAGGCATGCTTGGCATAGTCACAGCGGCTGAAAACGCATGCTATTAGATGTGTTCTGCCCTGTTTAAGTGTATGCACATGTGGTTTCTGGTTTTCCACTGTTTAATGTTCTAACAGGAATTTTGAAAAAACACGACAAAAACAAATCTCAAACTGCTACAGAAGAACTTCCCATTAGCTAAGAGAAAAGCTGTTGCAAACAGGTGACATTCCAGCTAAACCAGTAACTACACAGATTAAGTTGGTAAATTGAATGCACAGAATATATATTCACTTGTGTTCTGGCATGCTTTTATTGTGAAGGTGTTCTTGGTCTCTTGACATGAGAGAGTCCAAGTCCATTTAAGTAACAAAAGCAGAGTATTTATTCCCCCTTGATCCTTGCAGAACCAAACTTGTTACCATATTTATAGTATGTACCAACTGCAAGACTCACTTTTCCAAATGCATTAAAGAGCTAGCATGTTGTGTTTGCTAAATATTTATTGATTGAAGAATAGCTCAGAAAGAACTAATTGTTCTTTTGTATTGCCCGTGTCCTCCATTTACATCTTTGCAGCATTACCTCATTCAGGAGCATTATCTTGCCTCTGGAATATTTCAGATTGCAACAATTCAGCACGTAAGAAAGAACAGTTAAAGAGCTACCAGTGGCTCCTCAAACCCTTGAAAAAAACAATCCTTTTTTAAAAGAGAACTACATTGAATCCACAATATCATATTCCAGTGCTTCCTTAATTGTTTATCACTGACAGTGTTTAAACCCCCCTCCGCCCTTTTTTTTTTTAAGGCCATGTTAAGGAAGATTTCAAGCCCCGTGTTACAACTTTAGCTACGATGCTTGTGTTTTTATAACCCAAACTGATTTCAGTTATGGAAGATAGAAACATAGCACCATTCCAGCAAAATCTCTCTTAAAGGACTGTTCCTGCTCAAATGGTGCTAGATGGAAGCTAAGTTTCTATGTAAAGCTTTACCTAGTCATTCAAGTGTTCCTGTCAAGTAACAAAACCTGGGAGATACCAGCACTAGAAGCAGTCCTGTACAGAACAAGCAGAAAACAGTCCTTCCACACCACCTAGGGCTCCAATCTAAAAACCACCCAAATGCAGTGATCTTGGGGTAGGGTGAATGCTTGGATGGCAGGGTGCCCAGGAACTGCAGGGGCTGTGGCAGGAAGTGGCATCAGTTCAGTAGATGGTGCAATGCCCCCACCAAAACCTGCACTTCTCACACCACCAAAGGTAGACTTCAAAATTGCACAGAAAAATGTCATTTCTCTAAACTGTCAAACTCCCCGTGGTTCCTTTTGCAAAAGGGAAAAACGCATTAGAGAAAACATCCTGGCCAAACTCCTATGACATGCCATTTTTTGCACCCCTATTTTCCAAGCAATGCCACCTGTACGCAGGGATTCCTTTGCGTTGCCTGTCCTAGTGATATCTAAAGCATAAGTAACTTTCAACAGATGTCTGGAAGTGGGAAGTGCTGTCTACCCTTCACAACTGGTTTAACTGAGGCTGAAAGCAGCTGAGTGAGCTCTTCAAGGTTGGCAAGGTCATAAAGGAGGCAGGAGCAGTTCCCAGGAGCCATAGTTCCATTCCCATGTCTGAAAGAAGACAAAACTTCAACAACTGGAAGAGGTATAGAGAGGGATATGTCAGGAGATGAAGGATTTTGCACATATCTATGTAATCACATCTGACCTGTAAAATGAGAACAAAGTAGTCGACAGGCTTGTTTCGCTGGTAGAGGTAGTGTTCTGGGGCTTTCTTGTTCTTCTCGTCGTATTTCAGCTCCTGGATGACGTTGGGATGTTTTAGCAGCCTGAGAAGGATCTTCTCTGACATCTGGGATGGACCAAATGCTTCTACTTCTATAACACAAGATACAACTCGGCATTACACTTCATATGCCTGGCAAAAAGTTAGCAATACTCGTTAATAAGCATTTGCCTATAAAAGACACACAGATGCAGAGAGATCCATTATGGATTTGCAGGCTTCCTGCCTTTTGAGACTGTTAGATTGGTAGGGGGGGGGAGGGGGGGGAACAGGAACGCCCCAACTTTCATTACTGAAGTATTTTTCAAAACAACCAAAAACCATGTCTTCGTCTGAAAGGTAAAAGGCAGTCTTGCCCTCTTGAGAGTTCAGTCACAGTTGTATAGGCTCCTTGGAGAGTTGTATAAATGGAAGAGCTTTACAATTGGGGCACAGAGAACCTCTGATATTGTTTTTTTCTTCCTCAAAAGGTATTAAAGTTACTGAATTTATTGCACTTAAAAAAAAATTCACTGTTTGGGGCCTAGAAAGTTGCTCTAGATAGATGCTCTACATAAATCAAAGGCACAATTGGGGCTGCCACGGTTCATATGGGAAGAGTTACTCAAAGTGAGAGACAGTGCAGGTCAGCTCAAACCATGTGGGATTAATGCCTGACACACAGAACACATCCCCTATCCACTTGCTCTTCAGTGTTCCCAACAGGAGCTGTTTGAAGCGGAAAAGCTCATCCTTGTGTGGGAGAGTTAAGCCAGGGACGTCGAGATTTACACATGCAAATTGATAAGCTTTCCTAACACCTCATTTCAGAACAGGACCATTAATGACCCAGTACCTTTCATCTGCTAAAGATACTATTCTCAATTTAGAACAGAGAAACCAAAACTGTAGCTTTCATCTTATTTAGCAGTAGCTTCACAGACAGACCTGGATTTAAGCTACACAATCCTTTCATCCACAAAACAAGTAGAGAAGCAGCACTGTAAGACTATGTCTGTTGAGCAGGTGTTTAGGGAACTCCATCAAGTCTTGTACCACTATATGAACAATGCCTTGCTTGCTGTTAAATCCGCATCTTCCTGTTGAACTGCTTCCTTTCACCAAGGACATGCTCGCCTGCACATGAGCCGTAGGAGTCCAAGCCTTTTAAGAAATTACTGCCCCTCAGCTGAGATGAGATAACCGATCACGTACACGTTTCTTTCAAGTCACAGAAGCAAAATAAAGCATGAAGGCGGACTAGGAGCATCTAGGCAGGCAGTTACTGCATCTTAGAGGAGGGGAAGTACTAATTTCCAACTGGAGCTGGCAAACTTGAGACAAAACAACTTTATCATTTTCAACCCATGAATATATGTTGAACATAGCACTGAAAGACGCCCGTCTGAAAGGCCTGCATGTGAGAAATCTTTATATGTCAAAGAGAGACAGCATGAGCAATAGGAAGGTATGTTTTCCACAAGCTCTCCTGTTAACAGGTCTCATCTCTGAGGTGAAGGGACCAACTTTACGACGAAAGGCAATATCAGCTGCAAGAAACCATTCAAGGCCCTGGCCTCTCTGCCAGACTGCCCACCCAAGGGCTAAAACATCAAGGTGTTCTGGGATGGAGACAACTGTCCTCTGAAACCTGAAGTCATCAACGGAGGTCACACAAGCCAGCCAGAAATCCATTTTAAAAAGTACAGTTCAACCACCTGCGCAGTCTGCATTAAATGTGCTGGGAGAGTTTTTCACTTGGAGTCAAAAAGTCTCATGGAACAGGTTTAGACCTTCCTGCAAAAAGTCCAGCATCTCTTTCTGGAGAAGGCGCCAGAGTGCAATTACAGTCAGCTGGCCAGTGGTATCGCGTCCTCTTTGGTTTGTTCCCTGAGCTCTTCCTAATGGGGTGTACTTGCTAGTCGTTAATCTGACGGACTCTAGACATGCAGTGCGGCACTTGGCATTCATCCTTACCTTTCAGACCAATTTAAAGTTACTGGTCCACCCCTGGTAAATGTCTCAGAGGGTTCATGCCGACACTGAACACAGGAGAGGAGAGAATTTAAAAAGAAAAACACAACAGTGGCATTATTTGTCACCCCACAATCCAGCCTCCCTTCCCGCCTGCACTGTCCCACCCACCTCACCGGCCTTTGCTGACAAACTGCCTCCGAGGCTCTGGCACGATCGCAAAAAAAAAAAAAGATAACGCGCACTTGCCTGTTGCCAGGAACCGGTGCATTGCCAGGAGGAGCTGCGGTGATATTTTAACCTTCATCTCGCTGTCTGTCTGCTTGAAGGCAGAGAAGTCCTGCTTCCTGTCCCGATGAGCTACTTTCTTTTTCGTCTTGTTATCAGCTGGGGAAGGGAGGGTGGGAAAAGAAAGGAAGGAAGCAATTTCTGTTAGAACAGGGTCCAACACGAACCGCGCTGGAGGGAGTCAGCCAGGATGGCCACCCAGAGCACAGGGTGCAGACAAACCCCTCTGCACTACACGCAAAGCCCTGCTCATTGGCATGCAGCACAAACCAGAAACAACCAGCAAGCTGTGCTGCGGGCTCATCTGGCGGTGAGTCCTTGTCCTGCAGAGCCAGGCACCCACTGTCTCTGTCACTGCCCTGTCACTTCAATGGGGAGAAAGTCTCTGCTTGCAAAGATCTAATTGCAGAGCGGCTCTGCATATTACACATAAGGTGCGTGTGCATTTCTAGGTGGGGAGGAGGAGTCCTGCTCAGTGTAACTAATGATCAGAAGGTGTTGTTCTACAAGAATATCTGTGATAGCTACTTTTTCATAGACATTCCTTAGAAAATTCCCAGCAAGTACATAGACTAAATATACAATGACTTATTTCTTATGTTGTACAACAGCTTCATTGACTTTTCACAGCTTTGGCAAAATCCACGTCTCTCTGGTCCAAGTAACTCCCAATGTCTAGCGTGTACAGTTGCTGTCCAAACTTCAGCAAAGGCTGGCAAGGTGTACAGCCTGGAGGTGGGAACCTCTGGCCGCTTTACAGGCACTGAGGCCAGAGTAGCTTCAGGAGTTCAGATATGGGAATTTGCCTGCTAGTGATCCTGGACTCCTCTCCTTCACCCAGCTAAATACTTGCCACTTGGTTCGTTTGTGTCTTAAAACAAGCTCTGTGGTAGGGAATCCCCATTTGTGAAGACAACATGAAAGATGGAGTTGCAGAAGCACAAACAACCCAGCTATTATCATCCACCCGCTGAGCTAATATGCCAAAATGTCTAGGAAACCAGGTAAGCGGAGAGCTATAGGCATGTTGGGGTACGGTATACATCAATTCCAGGGAGAAGAGGTCTCTGCTCAGATGGCAGGCTCTTGCTTTTCTCTGCTGACACAGTGTGTAAGGTGGCATTGGCTATAAGCAGCAGAATGCTGTCAGACAGCTCTGAGCTCCACCGTATATTGTAGGATACCCAAGCCTTGAGGCAATTACTGTGAGCCCCTCAGACTTGAGGCACGGCTCAGGTTCCAGGGCCTTAGTGGGGAAAGATACTGAAAACACTGTAGCTACTTGCTTATCAGACCCCTAGTCATTGGTTTAAAAGAACTGGTCTTTTGAGGGACCACAGGCAGTTCTGGTACATTGATTCACTGCAGAGAATTCAGGCAAGCGCACAAAGAGGTGTAGATGAAGCTAACACTGTGAAACCTCTCGCATAGTCCCAGGTAGCTGTTGCCAGATTTTGGGTTATGCATGCAAAGATGATTAAAGTGATGTACCATAGCAAGGAAGCCACTGAGATCTGGAGTCCTGTAGGTGTCCAAATATATGCTACAGACTACATAAGACTCAGAGTAGTTGAGTTTGGGGCTTGGAAATGCACAATACTGGTAATTAACAGATTTCTAGAAAGATTTTCCCAAGTCACCTAGCCTTTTAGATATGAATACATTCAGATCCTCAACTTCCCATGGACAAGCCTCCACTATAGGACTATCACAGACCCAAGAGCAATATTGTACTGATAGTAACGTATCTACTCTAGATATCTAAAGCTCATTCTGTGAGCAGTGCAAATCAGAAAATTTGAGATACTTGTTCCCAAGCACATGGAGAAGAATGATGATGACCCATGCCCTTTCTCTTCTTTGAAACCAGAAGCCTCTTACCCTAGCAGTACTTTACCCAGGAGCTGGACTACAACAGGGACTGCAGTTTCTCTTCCAAGAGCAGGAACAGAAACCACCCAAGGGAGTGGTTACAGACTAAAAACAATCCCTGCCTTAGGAATATAGTCTGAGACAGACCTTATCTGTACTTGCAGTTAAAGGAAAGATGGATACCAAAGCCACAGAAAGTGAGTAGGAGAAAACTCCCCCAGAAGCTCTCACTAGGTCCGACCTCTTGTAAGAGGTAAGAATAGAAACTGTGCTTTTTCTGAAAAGCTCAGAGAATGCTATTTTTTACAATGCTGTGGCCGAGATGCTTTCTCACAAGGAGCTCCGTCATTGCTCTCTTCAGGGAAGCAAAGATCACCGTAAGTACAAGTTTTGGCCCTGGGACAGGGAAACGTCTCTTCAGTGGGGCAGTAAAGCATATCTGTATTTCTCCTGTAAATGAGCTGTACCACCGCAGGCTTCACACTGCACTTCTGGTACCTGAAAACAGGGCCAGCATCACACCATGGGAGGATGCCTTAAATCTTTGTCTGCATCAGTCATCACGGTAAGAGATCCAGGCTCTTAATCAAATGATGGGTGATTTCAACTCCTACTGCTTCCCTGGCAGTTTGTCCAGAAACCTTCCCCCAAGAAAAATGTTACACAGTGAGAGCAGAACCATATGGCTAAAAGCCATTATCTTGGCTTATTTCTGTAAGGGATGGTCTTAATTGTTCTTCACTATCCAAACAACTTTTGAGCTTCTTGCAAGACACAGAAACGAAGGATTGGATGGTGACAGAAGCAACTGAATCTGGACCAGGTATTTCCTGTCTGTCCTTTCTACAGTAAGTGAGATGGAGATCTGGGCACTGAAGTTATCTTGGCATGCTGGAGCAATCTCTGCTTACAGAGTGCTGTGACACTGTTTAGTTCTGCAACATGAACAATGTGATGCATGAGGGATACCCTCAGTATAACTTTTGGTGAGATATCAACAAATATTGCAACTATCTTGAGTAGGTTCTGGGAATATTTAGACTTTTCCTTCAAATCAAAGGCAGCAAGGCTGACCATGAGCTCCTGGGCTGAGGGAGAGAACTCAAGAAGAGGAGGGGTCCAAATACAAGTACGGTTGTGGTGTCTCTTGTAATATTCCTGAACTTCCAGGCCTGATGCAGAACACCACAAATGATTGCATGAATTTCCTTGAAGGAGCCAGCTTGGACTGGAGATAGCTACAGAACAGGGAGTTCAAACCTCAGATGACCCGTTCAGTTGGGCGGGCAGGCAGGCAGCAGGCTGACGGGCGCTGCAATGCACCCAGACAATGTTCTGGGAAGGTTCTTGTTCTCTTCCTGTGCTCCTTTTTGTCCTTTTGTCTTTAGGACAGGGTAGACATCTGCAGTGAGCTCCAGACAAGAGAATGAGGACAAAAATATGTTATCAAATGGAATCGTGGTTCTGTCTGGCACACAAGAACTGTACAAGGACAGAGACAAGCAACTGCTTGAGATGTGCATCTACAAGATACTCCAGAAAAAGAAAGTACAATTCCCAGAGAACTAGAATCACTGACCCTGTGCCCATACTCAGTACCAGGATGCCCAGCCCAAGGCAGTCACAGGTGGATGACAGAGTGTCACTCAGCACACACCCCACGTCCCCCTCTCCCTCATCCCCCCAGTGATGCACACACCCAGGCTGACAGCCTGCGCCCCACACACTGCACAGGTCTTTTAAAGCCTGTGAGTTTGTTTCATTTTAAAAGAAAGGTTTAAGAATCAACTAAATTAGTTTTGCCAGTTCTTTTTGTCCCTAGCTGGGAAACCAGGTTGCCCTGTGTATCATGCATGTTTTGACAACTGACAGAAAGTCAGCGGGACTAAACCCGAAGCTCTTAAACAGCCTAAAATAGCTTCCTGTAAGGATGCAGCTCCTGCAGCCTACCAGTGCTAGACAGCAGAAGGTTAGCGAGTCCAGTCCTAAGGGCCAACAAGGTAAAAGCATCATTTTCTAACAGGTGGAAACCACCTTGGTATGTCTAAAGATTAGATTCCAGCTATACAACGCTCTGCCCTCCTGGCATAAGATACGGATGTACACCATGCCAATATCTGTAAGTCTTGCCAGACAAAGCGGCATTGCACAACCTTTTCTACGTTGCCACACTTTCACTGGATGACAGTGGAAATACTTACTAGGGCAAACAATTTTTATTCCCTTAGCTCCATGGTTTAAATGGGAGAAGTGATACAGAGTTTACTAGTGCGTGTATTTAACATACCTGTTTTTACAGCTGTTTGGAAATAGGAATGTTCGGGTAAGATGTGGTCTTCCCCTCAGGGAAGTGACTTGCCAAGGCCAAAAAAAAAATTATTAGGTGAAAGCTATTGCAGCTGCAGCCGTGCAGCTCTGTAACAAAAGTACCCCATGGCCTGGCACTGAACACCCCTGCAGCATGGGCTTGCCAGGGGTCTTATTCACTGAGACAGACTGCTGAACAGCACGTGGGTGAGGATGTAAAAATGCAATGTAAGCTGATGCTTACAACCAGACTATTTATCCGCAACACGCAGAACATGTGCACAAGGGTGCGTTACGGTATTTCATTTGTAGAAAAATCCCAGATTTTACGTGGGGCAAACCCTCTCTGAATCTGTATGCGTGAAAACCAGCAGCATTCCAGTTGCACTAAGGGGATGATTAAACTCGTCTTCAATTAGAAAGAGCTAAATAAGACAGGCCACCAGTGAAACCTGGGTCAAAACGGTGAACTCCATGTTCCTCAAGCAGACTCTGCGGTCTGAGGCCAACACAGAACATACAGCTTTCCTCTTGGGCCTCTGAGAAGGTTGAAAAATGCTCTCCCATCACGGCTAGGGCCATGGGAGTGCAGGACAGATTCCTGTAGTGTGTCAACCATGAAAAAATGCTCCAACTTTCCAATACTAAGAGACAAACGCAAGAACAGCTCTTCTTTGTGATACTGGCTGAGACATAGTCAGAGCCTACCTCTGTCACAACAGAAACCTCTTCTCTCCACCCCATCAGCATCCCCAATACAAAGTCTCATGCTCAGAAGTACTCAGTCTATCCAGATGTTGATAGGTCACACATATTCAACAATTTTTCTTGCTCCCATCTTCTTCTTCTTGCTCCCAACATCTCTGCAAGCCATAAGACATAGCAGACTAGAGCAATGTGAAGAAATACCACACGTTTATTGGGCATGCAACCCTCGAGAAATTCAGCTGCAGAGCTTCAGCAGTGAGAGCAGCTTTCAGCAAAAACTGTTTAATATACAATTGCTTCTACCCTAACACAGTTCAAATGGATTTTCATGGAAACAGCAGAGAGGCACAGCTCCAATACCAAGGTCAGCCATTTCATCAAATTTCAAGTTTCCATCAAAGCAAAACAAAACATTTTTAAAACTTCAGAACAAAGTAACAACACTGCCAAAATTTTTCATAAGGTCTGCTTTTAAGTAAACACCTAGCATAGAGCAAATCAGTCCAAAGGTTTCAAGTTGGCTTGGTCTGAGCTGAGCAAGCCAGCTTGGTCTTAAAACAAACAGCATCAGAGAACTCTAGTACTATATGGGTTATTAGCACTGACACACTGATATCAACATCAAAAACGAGCTGCCTTAACATATTGTGGACAATAAGGTACCTTCAGTAAACCCAAAGCATGTTCCCATCACTACACCAATTGGAAGTGGTTACAGCACATCAATCTGCCCAAATCCAAAACCTATCACATTTTCTGTGATCCTCGCAGCTTCTTGGGATTTCTGCTCTCTCCCTTACTGCTACAGTTTCCTTCAATCTAAACAGTGGAATGAACTCCAGTGCTTCATAAAGAAACTAGAAGTTCACCTTCATGGTACATCGGAGGAGTCACCCCCCAAAATTTCCTGCATCCTCCAGGAAGCGTAGGAAGTGAAGTTTCCCTCCTGTTCTGAACCAGGAATTTTCAATAGTAAAACTTTCCCAGGAAGGAGAGTTTCAAATGAACTCATGTTCACCAGCTCTATTTTGTTAATCTAGGAAGTCTTCAGATAGTAAAATTAAATTCTCATTTCCTTGCCCTCTAACACGCTATTAATGGTCAAAGCTTTTTTTGTCCTGAAGAACAACACAACATGATATATGTGGTTTCTCTTAAAGAAGGGGAAAAAAACCACTGAAAGGCATATGCAATGTTTTTTCACTCGTAGAAACACAGAAATATCTCAAAGGTGATGAGACAAAGATAGGATCTTTTTTGAGTATAAAAGAAAGTCTGAATTCACCCATTAAAAGCATTATGTTGTAACTGATTAGCCCAACAATTCATTTGTGAAGGTATGAAAAGAAATCGATACTAACTGGACTTCTGTGATTTGCATAGTAATTAGACTGTTTAGCGTATCGTAAAACACAACTGTGATTTACATGAACCTTTGGGCACATAAATACTGGTAAAATACTGACCAGCTACAGAAAGTAGTTCAGGCAATAACAATCTACCAGGAAAAGTAGAAGGATGTCTATCCCACAGTGTAAAGTGGTTATTTAGCATTTGGCTTGGAGGGAGGATAGAAGATGCTTGCATTGGCCTGAAAAAGGTGCTGCAGAAACATTCAGATCCCTTTTATGAGGGAAGAAAAAGAAAGCAAAGGACAGCTGAACAGTGTTAAAGATATTTAAAATTATTCTATTATTTCTATTACAATAGAATCTAGAGACATCCTTGTGCTACATGCGAACACATAGTAAAAAATAGCATCTGCCAGCAAGTGATCAAAGCACAGATAAGACAGATGAAGAATGACAGAAAGGAAGTCCCATATGCACAGGCCACATTCTGCAGATGGGAAGAGAAGCAAAGACACTTTAGGTAACTGGCCAAAGACCAGACAAACTCTAAACTGGGAAAGAAAGAGTACAGATCTCTCAAGTCCCAGGTAATGGCTGACCTGCAGCATCATCTTCCTGAATGTATGTTAACACAAAGGAAGGAAGGAGCTGTACTGACTGATAAAAAGGAGTCATTTAGGACATACTGGTTTTCAGCCCTGAAGACTTTCCACTCTCAGGTTTTCTGAATGAGTGACAGAGAGAGAGACTCTAAAGAGACTCCATTCCCCTTCCTTGAGGCATGGTATTTGCCTGCCTTCTTGCTGAAGTACGGTAGTACATGGACTACAGGCCCTTGAGGCAGAGAGAGGTTAGGGGAAAACATGGGAGGTTGTGAGCACTGTAACAAAAAGGTTTAACAAAAAGGTTTAACAACCTTTGGCGTTCAAAAAAGGTGTAGACGTGGCACGCCAGGGCCTAGTTTAGGAGTCATGGTGGTGTTAGTTGATGGTTGGACTTGATGATCTTAAAGGTCTTTTCCAACCTTAATGATTCTATGATTCTATGAACAAGGCCACTGTGGTGGAGAACAGCTAGCAGGAGAGACCAGATTGTTGCACATGTAAACCTTCTTGATGGAAGCGTCAAATAAAGAAACCCGTCCTGTTTCTGAATTAATACAGCATAAAGGGGTGAGGTGCCCATGCTGCAAAAACAAAAATTACTTTGACCATCTGAGGGATCTGCAGGTCATTTGACCATTGAGATTTTAAATCAGCAACTTAACATCTCTCAAAACACAGCTATTAAACACAACTGCTGCTGGATGCAGTCTTCCCTCTTGCCTATAAACAAAGTGCAAATATTTCTACTCACTGTATAGATCTGTTTCATCCAGAATTTCAGACTTGATGATCTCTTCAATCACATCTTCTAAAGTGACAATTCCCAGGACTTCATAAAAAGGATCTCCTTCTCCTTCATTGTTTACTCTTTGTACTATAGCCAGGTGAGACTTGCCTGCAAGGAGACAGATCAGCAATTGAGACATTTTAGAAATTCCTGAAAGATCAGAAAATATAGCAGAATTATAGACACACAGGTATAAACAAAAAGACAAAAAGGCTAGTGTCAGGCTTCATGAAAAAAGAGGCAAAGTTTAACAGATGCTTAAAATCATAATCTGATTTCTGTCTGAGAAATGCATTCCTGGGTCACATAAATCCACCTAACGCACTACAGGAGAATGGCTCAGTGTTCTCTTTCTAATGTCTTTCCCAGTGAAACTGTCACCCTGGCATTGAATTCATTATATTATCTTGTTGACGGTTGTTCCACTTCTTGTCTCATGCATTGGCAGAGAAAGGCCGGGCTGGAGCCCTCCTTTGCAGTGAGCTCCCGTGGATGTTCTCTTCAAGCTTGGAAACAACAGCAACAATGGCCAAACCACAGAAGCACGTGGACAGGGTAGAGCTGGGGAGAAGAGGTCAGCCCAATCCATGAGTTTCTCTTTTTCTCCTCCCTCCCTCAAAAATAATTTATTTAGACATGGTCCATATGCGGGGAGGGGGTGGGTGGGCAGGGCTTATTTAGGACTTAATTAAAATATTCAAAGTGACAGTGTCTGATCAACAAAGAGAAAAGCTAAGATGAGATATACTGGTGGCTCTAAAGATCCCTGAGCTGTGCATCATTCACAGTGTATTCTATAATTCCTAAAGTCCTTTCTGCCACAGGAATAATAATAATACCATGACCCTTTGACTCCACTTTGACATCCTTGGTTGCCAGTTTCCCCAGCTGCCATTGAAAGCCGGTCCTTTGTAAAGCTGCATAAAAAGTAACCTGCATTCAAAGGGTTCACCAAATACAAGTGGCACTTTGACGTATAAATACAGCAGATATCAATATGCTTTCTGAACTGTCAGGAGGTAAGCAACATTGTCTCACATTCTTCTTTGCTAGTCTCAAAAATGATACATATCCCCATCCATGGAAGATAACCAAAATAGTTCAACTTTGCTTAGACCCCTTTATAGGCAATAATGTCTGCATGTTTTAAGATTCAGATTATTAGACTAACAAGCATTCAAACTATTCCAACCCAGACTTACTCATGCTTAAAGAATGAAAATATCCCGAACAAATTAGACAAGGGAGGAAAACTTATCAACTACTGATATAAACATTGCATCAGGTCAAGTCAATTCACTTTGGTAAGTTTTTCACATCTGCTTTCCCAGGGACCCAACATAAGCAGTTAAAAACAAATTCTTGGTGAATGCTGTCTGTCGAAAGTTAAATTCTTTTGCTATTCCCAGCTTGTGATCATTTAAAAGGAATTTTCCAAAGCAGGGTCTAATATTAGACTCAAAATGAAGTTTCCATTCCACTTAGGCGATATTCTCACCAAAGTAACTACTGCATAATCTGATTGTCTTGGAGCTACTCGTTTAGATGCAGATGGACATACTTTAAATACCAACTCCACAGCACTGCTGAGTCTTATCTTGAGGAGACCTTATTCTACAGTGAATTAATAGAAAGATGATTTGTGATTTTAAATGATCAACATTCATATTGTACTGAAAGTCCTTCACTGTGCCAGGTTTTACTTCTTTGCATTCCTTGCAAGACCCCCAGCTCTTTTTACCGCTCAATGAACAGCATTTAAAAAAAAAAAAAAGTGACTTCATAAAAACATGAAAGATTTAAGTACTATTAGAATTGCTGTTCCCCTGTAATATATTACTCCAATTATATCCTTTCAATATAATGATGTTCAAGAACAACTGTGGCACCAAAAAAAGTCACATGGACAAAGCAAATATTGTAATTTATTTCCCACCACCTGCTCAGATATTAGTATATTAGCTTTCAAGTCAAACGGCGTAACTCCTTCAAGAACCATTTCTATCACAGACCAGAGCAGCTCATTTGCACATGCTCATTCAGATGCTAATTCCCAAGGATCACCGTTCTCACACATTATCAAGTGGTAAGAGTGCTCAGATCTGTACAAGCAGGTAAAATTAAAAAAAAAAAAACCCAAACAATGCTATCAGCTTGGTGTTTCAGCTTTGATCAGAATCACCAAATTACAGCCTTCTCCTCCACTTCTGTACTGCCTATGATAAAGCTGAACTAGGTGATAAAATTTTACATTTTGAAAAGGGCAGTCTTTCTAACAGTGGAGTCCTGGACACGTCCACAAGCAATGGGAGAGATTTAAGGAAATGGGATTGGGGAAGGACCTGAGGGGCTGTAATACCATGGGAGGTTGTGCATGACTTTCAGCCACAAAACCAGCTATGTGCCCTTTCCATCGGGGTGGTCCCCACCAAGAATTTAGGATCACTAAAATATGTTACGGTCTCCCCATTTCAGCAGTCGCAGGACTGATCTGACTGACTACCTAATGTGAGACAAGTGACCAAAATCTGTACCAGCTACTGCTCTCTTATGCAAAGTGAGGTGTTAAGGAATTAGTTGTGGATGGGTATCAGTCATTTTGCACTTTCTACAATGAAAAAGAAGCCTAGAAACATTTTTTTCTGGCCCTGACAGAATCCCTGATTTTAATTTTTTTTATTTATCACCCAAAGTATTGAGACCATTGAAAGTTGTCATAGTTTCAAATGTCATTGGACTTTTTGGTGGGTCACATCAACGTTCGGCTCTACCTTCATTATTAAAACTACATGTTGCAGAGAGTTTATCTGTTTAAAATAGATAAATTATCCAAACACAGGCTGACACTAACCTTTCTTCCCTCTTGACTGTCAAGTTTTCCTGTTCCTGACTTTCATGAACCCATCACTTTGCTGGGGTCAGACGAATTTAAGCCAATCTAATCAGGCTGCCTCTAAAAGGCTGCCTTTTGCTCCCAAAGTCTTCTCCTTCCTTTGCATTGGCTCCAATGCTCATGCAGTCACTTGATGAGACAGACCAGATCCGAAAATTACATTTCTTGGGTCTTTGCAAATTAATTTTGATCCAGATCCAAAAATTTGCCAGAAATCATCAGACAGTGGAACAAGCATTGGCGCTGGTGACGGAGGTGTCACGAAGATGCATTCCTGGACTGGCTGCCCTCTCACACTGCTGCATAGATGACTGCAAAATACGCTCCACATATGGAAGTAATCAAGGCAGAAAAGGCTAAAGGAAAAGCCAGAGGAGTGCAAAGACTTATTTATACATCGTAAAAGAGCACAACACAGCATGTGCCCAACTTGAAAAGTGGCCTGTGAGTAAAATAACGACTCCTCCGAGTGTTTTACATAGAAATTGGCTACAGCTTTATTCAAAGACTTTATCAGGCCACTGGTATTTGTCATACTGTTTTATTCAACTGGGAAAGAGAGGTTTCAACTGTATTTTCCACTGCTAAGGACATACAATACATATCCAACAAGGAGCTGGATAAAGTAAACGTCCAGGTAAGGAAACCTGGACTGTCTATAATATTCCTAGGGCTTTGAGAGCAGAACACAAATTAAACAAACAGAGCAAGCATGCATAGAAATTATATAAATAATTTCTATACTTCACTGATTTTCTGGCCACCGTCTCTAAGCACACTACATCTATAACATTAATCTTTCTTTAATCGCTTGTTTTAAATGTTAATACAATGAGATTTAGCAAGCAGGCAGCTCTGCAGCACTGCCAGATTTGATGATAAAGGCAGAAATTACAGAAATTACAGAAAAAGCAGCACCAGGAGAGAACTGTGGGCAGTGCTCTGATCTGTAACTCCTCTGTGGCCATAGGCAGGCAGCGTTTGCTTTCTGCCTCAACTTCCCCCCTCTACAGTGACGGTCAGTAACATCAGCAAGAGCCTACAGAGCTTATATGTGTGAACGGCTTGAGGCACACGTCGTGACAAATGCTAATCTCTCAGTTATGTTCACAGGCAACTAAAGGACCAAGGAGTTTTGTTAAAAGCAAATCCAGTCTCATCCCATTGCTCAAAATCTTGCCACTCAGCTTGGATTTTGGTCTGTACCGCAACTTCTGATTAATTTATTAAGCTAATTAAGAAACATGAAGATGCTTAGTGAAATCCGCAGTGAACCTAGAATGAGCTCCTGGGAGTCTATGTGATTGACTGACCACGTAGAACAGCGCTGGAAGATATGCCTGAAATACTGATTCTCTTACAGCACCTTGACCATTCCTTGAAAAAGAATGGAAAAAAAAATTCACCCTTTGATTCTGAGGCATTTATACATTCAGAGCAAGGATCTCAAGAATATTGCCATGCAGTTCAAACTAGAGATTAAAACATCTGACCATGTTCAACATCTGCTCAGTCAGTACAGAGGGTCTTGTCTACATGAAGAGTTTTGCTGCATGAATAGAGCTGTACCTACCCCACTCTCACGTGCTACTTCCCCCTAGACACACAGGCAGAAGAAAAGGGCTGACAGGAACATTATGAAGTTCAATAAATGCAAATGCGAAGTCATGAACCTGGTACAAAATAACCCCCATGCATTGGTACTGGGGACTGACTGGCTGGGTCTGCAGAAAAGGACTCCATGGTCCTGGTGCACAAGCTACACGAGTCAGCAGTATGTCCTTGCAGCAATGAAAGCTAACTGCATACTGACTACATTACTATACGTGCAGCTAGCAGGGCAAGGGCAGGGATTATTCCCCTCTATTTGGCACTTGTGAGATCACACCTGTAGTACTGGTGTCCAGTCTGGGGTTCTCCAGTACAAGACAGACATTGACAAACTGAAGCAATTCCAGTGGATTGATGCTAAGATGGTCTGGGGCTGGAGCCCACGATGCACAAGGAAAAGCAGAGGGAGCTGCATTGGTTCAGTCTTGCAAAGAAAAGGCTAAAAGAGGGGTCTTAAAAGTCTTTACGTACCTCATAGTAGGCTACAGAGAAGACAAAGCTAGATTCTTCTTGGAGCTAGATACTGATGGGATAAGAGGCAATAAGTTTCAAAAATGGAAACTCGCCTTAAATAAGGAAAACTTTTTCCTCATGAGGGTGGTCATACACTGGAACAGGGGCCCAGAGGGGCTGTGAAATCTCCATCTTTGGAGGTATTCAAAACCCAGTGACCTGAGCCGACTTCAAAGGTAGCCTGCTCCGAAGAGGGGGTTGGACCAGATGACCTCCAGAAGTCCCTTCCTAAATTATCCTGTGATTCTAAGAGACTTTGAAGGGAGGCCTGACTGAAATCCCAGCCCAAACTTAATTTCTGACTTTTCATTCCTGAATTTCTGCTTAGGAACCTAAAAAAATTGCAAAATTTTCAGCACATAAGGATGATATGTAAAGACAGCAAGTAAGTTTTACTGATCTGGAATGCCACAATATGGCCTCGTATGTGACCAAAAGTAATAGTAAAATGACACTACTAGCCAGACTATGCTGCAGAAAATTATAATACTGCTGGCATAGCTTTAAAGCAAAAGAGGGATCTCGGGAAGTAAGTCATCCAACAGCAGAGGTGTACAGGGGCTCTGAGCAGTGAGCAACAACCTGTATGTGACGTGTATAAGCTTATATCATCAGTAAGCAACTAGAGATGCCTCTGTTTCTGCAGAAGGAGGTTTATGAATTTAGTAACTGGGAAGATTTGTATGTGTTATTTCCCCCACGCAAGAAGCAGATCTCACTAAAGGCCCTCAGTTTCCTTTTATTAACAAAAAAGCAGTGCTGAATCAAAGCTATGGTAGACATTTATAAAACAGAAGAGTCCTGTTAAGTCATTTTGTGGTAAAACTAGAATCAGGCTAGTCCATTTTTGTTAAAACCAGTAATCTGAGTCCATTTGCTGTTGGTGAGTGCCCTGGAACATTAAGCTATAACCTGTTTAATATGCCTACAATGACATGGGAGAAAAATCCCAGGAGGTGTTTAGCTGCCCTTGAATTTTCTAACTAACGATCTGTGCTTCTCAAAAATCTCCTGATTTATTGTTATGCAACTGGTTTGGTTTTGACTGATTTCTACAAAGGTAAACAATTTGGTCTGTCAGTGAGATTCACAAGTTCAATACGTTATGCAAAACAATCAATTTTAAAATGTGTTGTATAATTTAACCATTAAAAACAACTCCCTCTAGAATAGCACTGGTTTGCAAGCAATTATACCTAAGTAACAAGTGTTTTCCTAAATTTCTTTTCTGCAGCACAGTTCAAGGACATCAAATCTCTCTTCTATTAGCAGAAATTTGCATTCATGCTGTTTGCTTTTGCACTTTGATTATTTTCAATGGTGAAATCAGACTGCTACTTTCTCCCCCACCACCACTAACCGGTGTACGCTGCCTTTGGATTCACAACACAACACTGTTCACAGAACCAAGAGAAACCCAAAACTTCTGCACAAACATGATCGAGATTTAGAGTAGGCTTTTTAGATCCTGCTCTTTTCAGCAGCAAAACACACAATTTTTTAATATATATTTGGGAAGGGAACCCAATAACTAACATTCATTTAATACAGCCACATGAAACTCATCCAGACCCTCAAGGAAACGAGTGAAAGGATCAGCGCAACCACAGGGAATACGGTGATTCTTTGCCTTTAAACCGCAGACCTTACAGTCTCGTACAAACATTAACTAGAAACCACATCAGCCTTCACAGGAAAATAAAAAAGCAGCGCTTTAAATAGATTCTTTGTGTTAAAGCCCATTTTAGTGGGAGGACACCAAAAAAAGAAAAATTAGGGAGAGTTTCAGAATGACTTCCTGACAGTGAATTGTATTTGTAAGGAATACTTTCCCAAGGGAAATGGCAGAAGCTCAGTACTTGCAACTTTGAAAACTCGACTGGACGAAGCTCCTAGAAAGGACTCAATAATTCTCCACTGCCCCGTGGCAGATGGAAGAGAAGCGATGAGCTAACATTTTCCATCTCCAGCAGCCTATCACTCAGTGTAGGCACTCCAACTCAACTGCTGCTGCCCACCCTTCAATCCCTTCTGGTCAGGCCTTGGTGAGAACCACGCTGTCAAACTTAATTTACTTTGCTGCTGCTTCTAAGAGTGAGAGCGTAGCTCTAGAAAGCTGCTACCTGCTGCAGCTCTACATGCAACTGAACTGAACCTGGCAACAAATTCGGATCAGAAGCTGAAAAGTCACCATAGGTCCATGAGTAAAAGAAATTAACTGGGAACCAGAAATAACTTGAGAGTAAGGCAAAAGGTCATTTCAACTCAAAGCTCTGCTATCAAAGTGGAAATCTTAGGGAAGAATCAGGAGAAGTGAGAACATTCAGGGAAAACTATTACCAGGTGTAGGCAGGCAGCAAGAGTGAAACTAAAGAGCAGAGAGGAAAAGTTTCAGAAACTCCTTGAACATTAGTAATGATTCCCTTGCCATGGACAGTGTGCCAATGCTTCCCGGTCATGCAGTCCTTATCTGGTAGGGAATTTGGGTGGGATATGGCTGGGACTGACAATAACTAGGGTCCACGGGGGTGTAAAATGCACACCACTAGCTGGGCTGCTCTCTGTGTTGGCCAGAACATCTGATTTCAGCCTGGTAAGTGGACAAACAAGCTGCTTCCCAAAACTGGAAGCTAATGCCCTAAAGAAGTATCTGCTGGATCTCAAGTAGGAGAGGAAGAGATGGAAAATGTAACGCTCCCAAAAGCAAAGTGGTTTTTGACACCCCCCTGAGGCTCTATCCTCAGCACAAGGTTGTGATATCAGGACACTGGTGGCTTGAGATTGAGAAACAGGCTGGAAGTTTAAAAAACAAATCAAGGAAGCACTTCAGGGAGTGCAGCAAACTAAAGCTGAGAGAAGAGGTGGCAACAATGAGAAGAGAAAATATTGAGTCTGGAGAGAGACCTATCACTATCTGGGCTAACATGGAACAAAAAATTCAAATAAAATTTAAGGTAAGCAAACAGAATACTGAAGTCATTCTTGGTCATGGTTCAAGTCTTCCACACTAGATTCAAAAGATACTGAAGTGTGACTTATGCTGATGTGATTTCCCCTGTGCCTCCTCTTCCCAAGGCAAGTAATGACCTTTTGGAAAGAAGAGTAAGAAATGCATCTCCTTACTGACTTGTGCCTCCGCAGCGTGGTCAACAAGGATTTTTTCTTCGTGTTCAAGGACCCTAAAAAGGAGCCATGCTAATTTTATTACTTCCCTGTCTGTTCAAGATTGTCCCCACTGATTTCAGCATTCCTTCAGGGATGAAGAGTGGGCACCAGCCAGCAAAAATGCAGCCAGCAGAGGGAGCGCAAAACCTTGGGTTTGCTAAACTCAAAGCTCCAGGTTCCCCCCAGACCTCAGTCCAGCAGCCAGCAGATGAAGAGGACAAGTCCCGGATTCTGGCATCGGTGGGTTCTGGGTGCTGGCCTGCTGCTGAATCTGGGCAGATCTCCTTTGAGAGATGTATACTTCAGCTTGGGACTCCACAGCAACAACCAACATCTGCCATGGCCTGTTCAGTGTCTCCTTCTGTAGCTTTGCATTGCTGCTATGACTTGTGTCCACCCCACCTTCCTCCCTTTCCCTTATCCTACAGGGGACAATTTCTTGCGCCCTTCATAAGGGTGCAGGAGAGAAACTGTTACCTTGTTAGTCTTCTCCATCACTCCACCTGTCCAACAGGCCACTTCTACTAACCAAGAGTTAATCCACTAAATAAAACCAAGAACATCAAGAGATGTTTATGAGCAACAAAAATAGAAGTTGACCCAAAACAACAACGAACTCGAATCACTTTGATGTTCAGGTAACCAAAACACGACACCAGCGGAAACAACAGGCTTGTTCTGTATTTTCACAGCCAAAAAAATCCTACTGATCTCATCTTCCCTCTAATCCTGCCTCCCTCAGTTCCTAGAACAAACTGAGTTTACTTTGGGGAGCTTCTAGATTTTGGCATCTACACCATGAGATTTTAAATCCAGCAAAGGTAAAGTACTAGAAGGCACAACAGAAACATGTTTGGACATTAGGAAGAGGTTACCAGAGGCCAGCGTGCTTACATAAGGACCTAAACTGTGCTGAGAGCAAAGCATATGAGCTGAAAAGGAAGAGCAGCATCTTGGGACTGTGGGTTGTGAAAAGAACTGGGGGCTGGATATATTCTTTTTTTTTTTTTTTCATTACCATCATCAGCTCCTGTAGTTTACTTTTAGCTCACTATTTAGGACATAAATTTAAAAGGGTTCTTGTGTTACCAACATCTTAGATCATTAATATGCTATTTTAATGACCTGTTTTACTTCAGGCCATTTATATCACATGCAATTTGCAATTCCAGCAGCTCGAAACCCCGGCTGGTCGATGGCACTGTCAGATTTTTCAAGCTCAGCGCAAGGCTTTCTAATTTCTATTGCAGCAGGAGCCAGGGGAAGTGTAACGAAAAGCTACCCTGTTAATTTTCTAAATTGGTGACAGCATCCTTCACCCAGCAGGATTTATACAACCTCAGAACCACTTATATGCGTGCGCTTTCACAGCGAGCGAACCCATGGGAAAAACATGCCTGTAAACACAACCAGAGCCAGTGACCTTGACTTCACACAGGATCCCCACAGAATCGGGGCCATGTGAGCACTCGCGCTCTGACGCTGCACATTTGTTTCTCTGAAACGTAACACGGGGCGCACCAATTCACGCACCGTGCTGGGGCAGCCACCATTAGAGACCAACTTCCAATCGCTTCAGCAGAAAATGAAGGATACCGCAGCAATCTGCAGGCACGAGAAACACAACCTTCTTCTTCCACTGGCTTTTGTTTGGGTCAGGTCCCACGAGGTGTAACGATGCAAGAATGGCTGCCACAGAACTGTGTTTCACACTGTCAGCAAATTCAATGGGAAGGGGGGAACATCCTCTGGCTGGAAAGTGACTCTTTTAAAGACTAAAGGTACGGCACATCTAAACGTAGCAAAGTGACAAGACAGACCCAAAGCCACAGATCAGAGAACCTCAACTGGAGTGACTATTTCCAACCCTCTGAAGCCACCAGCAGCGTCTTCACTTTGCTTTGGTGCAATTTTAGTTAACAGCACAGAGCAGAGCTGAATCCTGGACCCACACCTCTTTGTCAAGAACACATACAGATCAACAGTTATGGATATGAGGAGGGAAAAAATCATTTAAACCACCCAAAGATGTGCTGAAACTGTCTGACTCAACAGCAAACAGACAGAAGAGCACCTGTGATTTCAGAACCGGGCATCGCAGATACCTAACTGCCTGCAAACTGCAGTTTTTTGCAAAATACTAATACAATAATATAGATGGGGGAAAAAAGAGGTCATTTTGCATTTTGCTAAGGATTTAAGTAGATTTTATCTTGATGACGTGTTACTTTAAAAGCCTGTCATGCAAACAGGCCAAAAGAACTAGTTCAAATCCTGACTCAGCATCTCCAGGAAAAGGAAAGATTACTGCCTTGTTTGAAGGAGTGACAATACTGATGGTGTATTTGAACGTCTTCTTAATATTAGTGAAGAACAAACATAGAATGACTGGCTTTGTGCCTAGGAGTTTTCAATTACTCATATATGTAAGATTTTCAAGTGAACTAGTAATACATCATCATCTTTCCATCCACACAAGGCAAGATTAATTATCTCAAAAATGGTATTACCAGGTCAGATTTTAGAAATGGGGACTTCAAAGATCAATCTCTGTGGCAATTATACTATGACTACTTTTAATTACTGACTTTATAAAGCAACTTTTTAGAGTTTCCATTTGTGAACAACCATCTAATTAGTGTTTCTTTGGGCCACCCTGCATAGCCCTCTGGTAGGCTGAGTTTGCCCAGAGCTCTTGAAGGAGGAAGAAAACCCCTCAGGTAAGACAGCAAAGCCTTGCTCCTTCAACAACAGCCACTGGAGAGAACTAGAGATAAGGTGAAGAGGTAGCCTTGCCCCTTGAGCAACAAGACACTGGAGATAAAATGACGAGGACAAAAGGAGTCTAAAGCAGGAGACTGAATTTGTGAACTTGCTACCACCGGTTTTGCTGTGATGAAGAGTTCCTTTACTCCAGAAGACTAAGGTTCTACAGGATCTACCCAGATCGTGAAGAAAATCAGTTTGAAACTGAGACCACAGTCCATAATAAGTAACTAACAGCAGCTACCTTTCACAGGTCTACTTAACTATTTTTTTAAACAACTCCTTGCTTTATTCCAGGTGAACCTGTCCCCAGATTTTACTAAAATATTTTGCTACAGTATTTATCACAATTTTCCTAACCCAATGACAGAGACATTAAGCATGGCATTTGAGGAAGTAAGACAATGATAAAAAGAATTAGTGGAATGGCTGCTCGTTGTTTTATTTTAAAATTCAGGCCAAAATTATTTCAAAGACAGCACATAAATCAGGGTAGCTCAACAGCTTTCCAGCTGCTGGGTGTGGATGACAGGGAATGACGTGCGACTCACACCTGCATTACAATATTGTTCAAATTCTTCTTGTCAAATATTTACCATAAAGTGAAGAGATGTGATATTTTAGTGACTTAACAGGAATTCTGCCAAGATGGTATTTCTTTCATGATGTGCCTGTTTAGCTCAGGGAAGGTGTAGTGGAGCCAACCCTGTTTTCTTTGGTATTCTGCAGAAGTGTCTATCATTATTTTAGCTCCATCCCAAACGAATCTGAGCGTATTTGCTCCCAAAAGACCTGAGTATTTAGCTTTAATATCACTGACTTCCGGGACTTCGTTTATTTTCACAATTTTAACCCAGAACAAGCTTTGTGGCATAGCTTCTCATAAGGAACGGGGCTTTTGATCTAAGCAGAACAGTTTTTCATTCAATCTCCTCTGGCAAGGGACAGATCTCTATTGTCTCTTTAAGACTGTTCACCTTGTTTGTAAATGTGTGTGTCAGAGCATCTCTATGAATTTATCTAAGCCTAGGCTCCCATACTTTTCTACTAATACCATGTAAGAGCATCACATCAAGGTATCTCAGGACAGCAAGAGTTCACATGGGTCCATCTGAATAATCTGCTACGTATGGCTACAATCCACTGACCTGACGTACCCAACTCCTTCTGCAACACTCTGATGAGAGTTATGGTAAAGCACAACTCCACTAGCTAGGGAAACAACTTCAATTACCATGGTTGAACCCACCGGTACGGGTCAAATTAGCTTCCCTTGTGAGGCAGAGGGTGAATTAAAACTAAAGCAAACCATACAGCTTTGCCCACAAATCTGTGCCCACACTAAGACTGCTCAGACAGTGCACAATACCAGCATCCCCGCATCGCTAAAACCCTTTGACCACAGAAATGGCCTCAGAGCAATGGTGTCCTATCGCCATGACTTCTAACTTGCATTTGTTTATTTTTAGCTAGGATTAGGCTGAATTCTTCTACATCCCAATAAACACTAAAGTAAACTAGCTCCAACTTCTGCTAGAAAAGACACGGGCAACCAGGTCACGCAACATACATACGCACCCTTCACTGTTATTTTCCGTGACCGCTTGTAAATCCAAACATTCTGGGTATGCCCATACAAAAACATCAACACAAACCCCAACCAGAAAGCCAGTCTACTAGGCTCTGAGGACTTGCCCTTAAATCTATAGTATAAACAATAGTATTTATCTAGCATATTAACAATAGCAGAACAGATGTGTGTCGCTGTATGTGGTTCACAGAAGAATACCCAAGGCCTGGAGCATGAGAGAGTTTGAAAAAGCTAGATTCACAGCTATTTTTTTATATATATATATGTGTGTGTGTGTGTGTGTGTGTGTGTTTTGTTGTTTTTCTTTTTTAAAAAGATGGGTCTAACATTTTGTATCTTTCCCCACTGCAATACCTTCACTTTCCCCTGTTGATCTCCTACTGCAACAGCAATGCATTTGCACCTTTCCCCTTAGACCCCTTCTTGGGGCCTGCAATGCTCTTGGACTTCTTCCTGCATCTTCTGCCTGTTCAGGAAAGGTCCCTCCACAAATGCAGCTACTGGCCAGGGGATGCTGAC
Organism: Fregata magnificens; assembly: GCA_013389945.1. Classification (NCBI taxonomy): domain Eukaryota; kingdom Metazoa; phylum Chordata; class Aves; order Suliformes; family Fregatidae; genus Fregata; species Fregata magnificens. The sequence goes on along the minus strand of WAAD01040445.1, from coordinate 176,575 downwards.
TTCACAGAACAGGTCAGGGCTGAGCTCGCATCTCTACCTCAAAAGGAGCAACAGGAAAAATTTCCTCTCGTACCCACACACCACATTTTCATAAAACTTAGAGAAACATGGTATTTCTGACTTTTCTAACTCAATGACTTCCAAAGCTATGGAGGACTAGGACAGGTGAGGAAAAAAATAAACAATAAATTGACAAAAACCAAAACAACAAACACACTCAACCAATCAAAAAAAAAACAATGAGACAAAAAAACCCCAAATCCCCCCCAAGCAACATCCATGCCAGCAGTTACAGTGCAGACCCTATGCCAGACCCCCAAATGACAGGAAACAACAAACTTAAAAATATTGCTATAATTTCCACTTGCAGGAAAGAGGTTGTCATTTCTTCACGACAAAGTGAAGAAAAAAACCCCCAAATTTGCTAGAAAGCCACGAATAAAAGTGATTATATAAAACCCTACTTTATACTGCACACCATTTATTTACTTGAAACATCATGTATTTCCAAGTAGAGCTCAAATACACACTTAGTCTAAACAAGATGGACTACGTACGATCTACTGCTCTGCATCTTCATGCACACCAGGTTAATACATGCGAAGGTCCCCCTCCTTCCAGGCCTTGCAGAAGCTGGGAGCCTGGCTACGCACACTGCATCGCTGTCCTTACAAGGGTTAGACAAACAGACCAGCAAACCCTGGCGAAAAGGAAATGCATTCTGAGTTCACAGTGGGGCCATCACTCGGCTATTTCTGTAGTGCCTGCATCTAAAAAAAGATCCAGTTCACACAAGTAGCTATTTTACCTTACTGTCCCACAAGATCTAAATGCATTTTTTCCAATTACACTTTCCCACCATAAAATACACGAGAAAATGTGACAAATATTTTTAAATATTCTTATGAAAGCATTTTGCTTATATATAGAAACATGAGTATATATGGAAACATACAAAACTCTGTGTTTATATATAGATGTCTCCTCACTATATAACTAATATTAGTTCATGGAACTGAAGTCACACACAACAAAAAAAATGAATTAAAGTTCCAGTGAGCTTTGCCATAAAGTAGATAAAGCAGAAAAAACCAACTTGGATTTATGATAATCTCTGTATGAAATGCTGAATGGTAAATTCCCTTGAGAACTTCTGACACAAGAAATACACAACAAAATAAACAAACTAGGAGACGAGCCCAAGAGGCTCACTGAAGAGACATCTAGTCCACATCTTTTTTTTTTTTTCCCCTCCACTCCAGCAAAATCTCTGTCACGAACCACAAGAGAGGCGCAAAGAGGTCTTCTTGGGGCCTAAAGCCCATCTCCTGGGGAAAAAAGACCATCAGCTTCACTAAGGTCCTGGGCATTTAAAGCTCTTTTAGAGGAAACATTTCAGATGACTACCACAACTGCTACCCTTGTGAGAGTGCTCCACACTATAATGCCCCTTCTATATAAACGAAATATACTTTGATGGTCACATGAAGGGGATAAAAGTTCTTCATAAGACTCATTTGCACAAGTCTGAGGGGTTTGAATTTTACTAATTACTCTTCCATGGTTTGGTGTCCCAAACACCACATTTCTTGCCTTTAACCAAAAGATAAATGTAAAATTGACTAATCTGTTTCAGTGTTTAAGCTGAGGGAAACAAAACAAGCAGAAAATGAGACACACATTTTTTTTAAACAGATAAAATTTAAATACTTCTTCCACGCCCCCAGGGGAATTACTAAAATGGATGAAGAATACCCCCTCCTTTTTTTTTTAAGTGAACAACTCCCAATCCCATCTTATCACATCTGTTCAAGCATTATTCTAAACCATGAGTCTCCATTCATAGCACTTATACTATAGTACTTAAAACTGCCACAGGAGCCTGTTTTAACATTCAGCCAAACACCCCTGCTTGAATGCTGCCTTTGACGAGTACAGAATCCCAGTTTTCATTAAAAGGAGAGTTTTCAGCAATAAAGGCCAGGTACTTTTGTAGCAGTTTCACAAGAGTTACCATCAATAAAAAGAACCCTTGGATGACCTGGACAATAAATAGCTCAAGGTTTTTTCTAAAATACAATAAAGCTACTGAAATAACAGCATACCCAGCCCTGCGTCTCAGGGTTACAACTTTGCACAACATGTTGGAGTCAACCAGACAAAGCAACCAAGAGAGGGGTCTGAATGGGGAAAGGTTGGAGTAGGCACTGTCCGTAGAGCTTAGTGGAGAGCCTCACGTGGTAGGTGTGTATAGCAGGAGTGGCAGATGGCATTCCTGAAACGAAGATTAATTACTCTCAGGAACATAATTTGCCTCCTCTCAATCTTTAAAGGCTGGTGGCATCTCACTGCTTACTTCAATGGCAACTGGATTCCCTTCCTATCAAAAAGCTGTTTATGCTAAGCTCTGTCTTCTCTCCTGACCTGTAACTCCTGCTGCATCAAATACCCAGAAAAGCAAATGGGACTGAGGATGAATAAATTCAATTGCGCAACTGAAGCAGTAACATTTCAAAGTTTTCTTACAACAACTTTACAGATCTCTGTCCCACTTCACAACGTCGTCACCTTCTTGCTGGCTGAAAATTAGCAACTATATAATAGGTTCAGCCACACGGTACAAGGGAAGGGTACCACCCTCTGATCTAGGACACGAGATCACAGTGTGGTGACCACACTATGACCACAGAACAAGACTAGCTCTAGATCCTGGGACCAAGAACTCCAAATCTACCCAGCTTCACAGGAACACCAAGTTCTTTTATGACCACAAGTGATCAGGAGCTCAGATCTATTATTCATTGAGATGATGACATGTCTGGCAGAAAAACAGCTCTTGGCAGGACAGCAAAATATTTATGCAGTGTAACAACTCAAAGGAAATGATTTGCCAAATTGACTGCAACAATAGTCTTCAACCTTTTTCAATTTGTGGACTGCTAAAAACACTCAGTGGGAATGCAGAACTCTGTATAGCTGAGCTCTCTACTGACAAGAGGCTTATTGTTTATAAGATACCTTTTATTGAGACGTCAGAAATAGTCCTTGGACACAAGCTTGAAAAAAAAAAAAAATCACCAGACCACATTATTTTCTGGAAGTTTTTCATCCAAATGTTAAGCAAATCTTCCTTACCGTATACAATAACCAAGACTTAAAAGCCTGAAATCAAATTGTTACAGGTCCCTGCAAAATAAAGATATTCTTCCTAGTGACATTAGCAAGAGCTTACATGACAAATATGGAGACCAACCACCACATAAGGTGGTCAAACAACAGAACTCAAAAGCAGAGGAGCCCCCAGGCCAGGGAGAGCACAGAGCGGTGTATCACCGAACAGAGCGCCCCGGGCTCCTCCGGGCAGAAAGCAAGAGCAGATGCAACCCTGGGAGGGACCCCGAGCACTGGATCCCACACGGGTGTATTGCTACGGAAAGCTGAAGCTGAAATTAGTGGTTGGCAACAGTGGTTTTTTTAAAGGCAGCATTTACAGACTTATCAACGGAAACAAAATACAGGGAAGGGGGAAGAGAAGGAAAGGAAAGAACTCTGGGAATTGCAAATGAGATTCATGTTATTTCCACTGTGGTAGCACTTGAATCAGTGCTTAAACCATCATCTCTTCCCCAGCTCATTAGACTACCTAGTAATTTGCCTGCTCCTGTACAGTAATCCACAGTGGGAGCCATGACAATGAGGGGATGAGAGAGGCCAGCGTATCCCAGCCTCACTGGGGGCAAGGGAGGAGGAGGTGGAAGGACCGGGTAGATGATGGCAGGGACAGTATGACTGTCTCAAGCACTGATGTGTTCCATCAGATGTACCGTTTCAGTAGATATAAATATCGGCAAGTTGGCCCGGTGGTCTGGCCATTGCAAAATGGCTGTTTCCTGCACGTGTCGCAACAGAGGTGATCTGAGGGGAACACTTTGCAGATAATGCTAGGAAACGTTTTATGTGCAAACGGATCAGTGTGAAAGAGCTTGTGGCAGAAAGCGCAGCTGAGGTCTACACTAGTCTAGATGTGCAAGGGTGAGACGTTTAAAAGGATACAAGAAGAAATAGGAAGCTCTTGCCTACCCTGCATCTCGCCTGCAATGGCGAGACCTCAGTTCCCACCCTCAGTTGCGTGCCTTATATTCCTCACTGTATTTGAGGTAGCATCACACTCTACCCTCACGCTTCCCGCTTTAACGCCTTGCTATGAAACACCCTTCCGAAAATCAAAACTGAAAACAGTTCCTTCTCCCCTTGCGATGGGTCTGAGCCAGCCTCTGAGGTGAGAGCAGAGAGCACAAAGTCCAAATCTTTAATCAAGAACAACCGTTGATCTGCAAGCAAATATTATAGCAATGTCTTCATCAAAGATGGGGGAAGATGTGTTTTCCAAACACCAGGGCGAGTGAAACTTGATTAGCAGAGGAGGTCTGAGAGAAGATGGTGGTGCTTCTGGAAATAGGTTAAAAAATGGCATGGGAAAACACAGACAGCAAGAAAGTAGCTTGAGAAAGAGATCTCACTGATCTGACAGGAAAAAAGACATCTTAGAGCAGCCTACTGTTCTGAAAGGAGATAGGGAATATCTTCAAATGTTTAAGGGATTATGAAATGGTGACTGGAATGAAAATGTGCTAACCTAAGGTAGAAAGAATAGCATGAATACAAGTGAAATGATCAGAAGTGCTAATATCGGTGCGCAAGTTACACCAGAGGATGAGCATAGACACTACTAAGAAGGAAGGCAAGAGCACGCTAAGACGAGAAGGTACAACTGCTGTAGCAGTTACTTGCTGAAGCAATAAGATAATCCAGAAACAAGAGGACGGTTTGTGCACAGAAATCCCCCCGGTCATACGAGCGAGTTGCCCAGGCGGTTACACCAAGCTGTTCGTGAGAAAGTCTCCTGAACCCTGTGAACAATGAAAGCAGCCTTTTTTCCATCCATCTCTCCCAGAGTATTTAAAGATTTGAATTTTCCCATATCATATTTGGTTCATCTCTCTCTTCCTATAAATAGAGAAGCAGCAGTGCATCCATCTCTTCTTCATCTTTTTTGGTGGTCTAGCATTGCACACATGCTGGAATGTTTTTTTAGTAAATGATAAGCGATGGGAAACAAGTCAAAGACAAAGGACAAGAGACCTTGAGCTCAGACAAGTAGGAGAGATGGGAGCCTTCTCCTCTTTCCCAAGAGGCAGGTATCTTTTCTCTGGACCAAAGGGTTTTGTTTTGGAAACAAACGTATCTATTTCTGTCACTTCCTTTAGACATGTAGTCTTCGCGGGGCTGATAGTGAGACTGACTACAGTGTCTGAGAATGACAATTTGGCCCCCAAAAGAAAGCATTTCTAACCTAAATATGAAACCCAAAGGAAACACACCCCTGCTGCTAAGCACACGTCTCAGTGGACTAACGCTGTGATCTGTGCTCTGCTCCCAGAGCCTTTACTTTAATCCAAAGTCCAATAATCGAGTTAGCGCTTTGCGAGGAGAGCTAAAGCCCCCGGGGTTTCTGCCGAGCGGCCGGTCAGTGGAGAGGCTAAGCTGGACATCAGCAGGTGGTCCGGCTGCCACGGGAAAACAAGCGTGGTGTAGGCAGCCGGACAGCTGAGCGAGGAGCTGCAGGAACGCCTGTAGCTCTACCCTGACCCATAGGAGGTCAACCACACCACTGGATGTTCCCAAGAAAAACAAAAACATGAACAGAAGAGGAAGGGCGAGCCATGGCAAAGGGAGAAAATGTCAAGACCAGCCAGTTTGGGCTTGGAAGTTGCATCATAAGTCAATGAAGCCCACTTCTGTACTGAGATGCTTCAGCACAAAACGGAGGCAGCGGAGGTATCTCAAGCTGCGGCCCTGATGTACCACTGCAGCAACGAAGAGGACGAGCCAGACGCACAAACACAGCAACATCTCTGAGAGATGGGGAAGGAGCTGGGGAGAGCGGCGGCGGCGGGGCGGGGGCGGGAAGCTAATGAATTCCAGAAGATCACGGTCTTCCATCCCTGCTTAAAAATAGGAACTGCGGTCAGGGGTTTGAGACAGAGAGAGTCAAACCTCAGCATTTGGATCCAGATTTTGAAACCACAAGAGGTCAGAGTTAATTGACGGTTGGTCATTCAGAGGTCCTGGGACAACTTAAGAATCAACAACGTGCTGTAAAGTCGTCTTGAAGTTAGGCTATCTCCCACCTGAAAGATGTAACGATACCCCTGAAAACAGCGGCCCTGACCAGCATCCTTCCTAGGCCTACCTGCTCAACACTTGGGGGAAATGACCAAGCTGCCAACTAGCAGCAGGGTCAGGCAGAGCCTGGTCGCAAGAGCTGCAAGAGGGAACAGCTTTCAAAGTAGGCAGCAGCTGGCAGGGCCACTGACTCTGGGATAGCCTAATCCACTAACAGGTAAATCCCCTCCACAAAACATTCCTTCCTGCCTGAAAAGACTTATTTGGCAACCAAAGTCCCCTGCTTTAGAATAAGAGCTGGGGAGGAATGTGACCTGTGGCTCCTGATGGGAGAAGGTCCCCCAGCACATGAAGTACCAGGCTGAAAGCCGCCCAAGCCTCAGCACGTGGGGTTTTCCAGCGAACTGTCCTGACTCCACGTATGAGATCATTGCTTGGCAGGCAGGACACCGGGCACTGAGATTTGATGCTCGCTGTGCTCTTTAGATACATGGACTAGATGACCTTTAAAGGTCCCTTCCAACCCAAACTATTCTATGATTCTATGTTGATGATGTCCCTGCTCATTGCAGGGGTGGTTGGACTAGATGACCTTTAAAGGTCCCTTCCAATCCATACTATTCTACATTCTATGATAAGGGACTATCTCTCCAGACAGCTGGATCTGCAGGAAGGAGGGATTCTGTTTGGTGGTTTTGGCAAACATCATCCCAAGCGTAAGGGATGGTTAAGCCTGCTAACTCTGATGAGGACGACGCAGAAGAGAACTCAATGGCCTAAAAATGAGAGGCAAGTGAGAGACTTCCACGTTGGACCCTACTTCAACATGCTCCTAGACACTGCTCATACATGGAGCGAAAGCCCGTGCTAGGGTATTCAGGCAAAGAGAGAGAGGGCATTACAACTGTGTTATTGAGAGCTCACCAGCCCTGGGATCCTCCTAGCTTACCTATCCCTCTGTTCAGCTTTTGCTCTATGAAATGCAAGTCCTCTCTAACATCACTAGGTTAGCAAACCAAACAACTCAAATTTCACTAACTGAGATTACTGAGGAAGAGGAACAGATCCTCTCTCTCATCCACATTAGAGCAGCCAAAGTTTTAGGACATATACTAAAATCAGGCAAAACAGACAATCCCACCTGGGCAAGTCATTTTTATCAGACAGTTTACCCCAAATGATGCAGAAAGATGCCTTTTGGTTTTTAAGTTTTCCAACATTTCTCTTTTCAGCTTTCTAACCGGAGAAGGTTTCGAATGCAGGGATATGATACACCACACTGTAGCCATGCTGCTGCCCTGGAACGGAGCGTCTTACTCCCTGCCCAGATACAGATTCACAACAGTAAAGAGGCTGCGGTCTGGCGTGGCACGTGCTCTGTGTGATCATTCATTCATCACCCCAACTTGTACCAGCATAGGCATCAACTCAAAGGCAGGAGCGCACAGATCCGTCTCGCAAGATGTGTTGATCAGTCATGGTGGTTTTGTTTAGGAGGAGTGATGGAACAGCTCCTTACCAATGCAAACGTGTGGTAAGAGTAGTCATTGGGCCTGCTGTGGCTTCTCCAGTGTGCAGAGATAAGCTTTGTTATCAGACTTAAGTCAGTATAAGATTCAAGTGTTTCCCTAAAAGAATCTTCACTCACTCAATTTCACATCTTACTTGTTAGTAGGTGGCAACACATTTTTCCCCACCCCAACAAATGACATTTCTCAAGTGTTGAAAAGCCAAAACAAATGAAGTTTTAGATTCTGCATCATCTGGGAAAAAAAAGATCACTGTTTTGACTCACCACTAAAATAGGTATGGAAAAGTACTACGGGGGGGTGGGGGTGGGGGAACAAAAAAAGAATTTGATAGTTAAATCATAAAAATATGAGGAGGACCCAAGGGTAGAAGTACACATACAAATACTTACAACCAGCCATATTTCAAATCAATGCCTTCTCTTTACAGATACCAGAATTGGATGCTGTTTTTGTATTACTGTTCCTCCAAAGAAGGACATGTGGTAAGCTTGCAGTTAACTATTACCAATAATTTCCTGTATTATTTTACTATCTGGCAGCACCAGACATGTACCAGAGGTGGTTACTATCTGCTCTGTTGCACGCAGTAAGATGCAAATCCTTGTTCTCTAACAAGCTGAAGGAACAACTAGGGCATGTTTAGGACTCTCTAGCTTATGGGTACCAGCAGCTGCCAGAACCAGCGATTTAGAGGAAGACTTTCCGAGGGAAGACCCAAGCTATTGAGACAGAACTTCCTTGGAGATCCAATTCAATCCACTACCACTGGTTTTGGCTTCGTTTTTCTGCTAAATTTTCAGGGAGAAGCAATCTCCATTTGGGACTCTAAGAACATTCAAGAGCTGATGAGAAGTCTACCGTGGCTCACTTGTCTCTAACAGGATTGTACATACAACTCCTGATTTTTCCCTCCCTGTTTTGGGGAATTTGAGACGCATGTGAATTTCCTCTCCTTATTATCCCTCACTGGAAGTGATCAGTACTACTTGTCACAAGCCTATCACATGGGAAAAGAACAAGGCACAGAGGAGGTGCAAACTCCACCTCCCAGCAACAACAGTACTCACTGAAGAGGGGTGAGAGGAGACAAAGGAAAAGGGGGCTGTACTTGAGGGCTTGCAGGTCATTTCTTCACTTTTACTGTTGGCAATAGCCAGGCTAAAAACCGTAGAGCTGCTCATGGTAAAGAACACATCTAAAGTGATAAAAACAGTCACACTGGATTAAGGGGAAAGGAGAAGAGACAAATTAAACAAAGGAGAGGAAGATCAAATGAACAAAACCAGGAGCTCTTTCAGCTAGCTCCTCTTCTCCAAAAATAACGCATCCCCCACATAAATTGAGATAGCAAAAGAAAGCCTCTAGGCTGCGTGAGAGCAACAGCACAGTAGATCAACCAACACAAATGCTCACACATTCCCTGTAGGAGAATTAGAGAGTAACAGAGATTTTAAGCAAGAGTACGTGTGCGTGTAAGTTTGCTTTCCAAATCCAATTTCCCTTCCGATCCCCTCATAGCTTCTCATCAGCAGTTTTCTATTTCTACTATGAAGGGCTCTAGCGCAATTATGATCAGTTACTGAAAGCCTCTTTACTCTAATCCTCTTCTTAGCCTCAGAAAGTAACAGCATCAACCAATACCTGTGAGCTTAGCCTCCTCCATGGGAAATACTCTAGAGTTCACAGCAGAGAAAAACACCCTCAGGACATACCCATCTATGCCAGCTCCCCTGTTCATCTCACCAGTGTTAAATACCAGATCTTCTAACTGAGCCAAACCCAATTTTCAAGGCCAAAACTTGTAATTTTGGTATTTTAAACAAGCAAGCTCCAAGCAGAAAACAGATGGGAAATCTCAACTTGTCATGAGGACACATACTGCTCTGTCTTTTTTTTTTTTAAATATTTTAAACTATTTAAAAAATGAAGTTATTTGCCATGAGGCTGGTGGGAAGGGGGTGTTGAAGAGGGGGCACTGTGCTGTTTGTTACTTTTGGCACGGACGTTGAAACCAGGCCCTAACATGCATAATTATGGGGTAGACTGAACTCTTCCCTGATGAGTTTTCACCAAGCATGAAGCTAAAGGCAAACTTAAAGGGAAGTATAAACAATTCTGATTCAAGCGATGAAATAGAGACAAGCAAAAGTTATAAGCATCTTGGAAGTCCTTTTGAGACATATTAGACCTATTGAACGACTGCAGTTTTCCCTTTAATTCAGAGGGTGCTGCAGGTTAAGCCCAGCTGTTTAACCCCTGCAATGCACAGTGACCTTTTTATTTTCCATTGCTCTTGCAGTTTTCCAGCAGTTTGAGCTCATTTGGGCTAATTACCTCAACATGGAGCCACAAATGGAAAATGTTGCCGGTAAGTTGTTCCATTCACAGCCATTTAGTCTTGCACTGCTTGCGTCAAGGTGCGCTACCTGTTTTCCCCATCTCCTTAGGCAGCGAGGCTTCAGACCTTGGGGCCGTTCTGCTCCCAGTGGTCACGCAGGCTCCGAGAAGAAGTCAGTGACCTTCCAGCCAGAGGACTCCACCCCGCGCACGGCGTCTGCATGTGCACCTTCCCTTTGCAGCCTGTCCTGTGCCAACACGCAGGTGAGGGACTGCCTCCACAAGGCACAGGAGACCACACTCCCTGACCTACCGGGAAATCTGTGCTCCTTGAATCTCACTACGAAGGAACGGCAGTCACTCTAGAGATAAGATGTCACTGAGTTTCCATCATAAACCTAAGCTGACCTTTTCCCAACCCTATCTTCCAAAAAGCGCTAATTTACACAACATCCCATCAACAGGGAAATTAGTAGGTCTGACTTGGTAAAGGAGAAGAAACAGCCCTTTCCCATGCAGATCCCAAGTTAACTTGAAAGCTGGCTTTCAAGAAACGCAGTCTGTATGCTCAAATATCTAATTGTGGATTTGGACCCAACTTTGTGAGATATATCATTAAAACATAGAATCACTGATGTTTTAAACTAGTATTTCTAAGCCCTTTTTTAACTCAGATGGAAAACAAAACACCATGGCAAGGCTTGCCTACCACAGACTGCTCAATACCAAGGTTTCACTAAGGCGCAGTTTTGAGTTAACAGTATTACAGGTACCCTTGCCAGAGCAGTAACTTTTGGGTAATCTCAAGTGCCAAAAGAATAGCTAGAAAATTCTTTTTATTTTATTTTCCTGGAAGCTGACAGTCTTCCTCTTTCTCCTGAAGACACTGAACCAAAGCATAAGCAGACTTCTGTCAACAGAAAGAGCCCTCCATTCCCACCCAAACAGCTCCCACCTAATGTTTAGTCACCTTTACCTAGGGAGTAGAGGATTTCCCCCAACTGCTTCTGCTTCTCCTTCCACAGGAGTTTTCTGCCTCGGCTACTCTGCAGCCTTCTTTACAGTTATGCACTGTACACAAATTAAGATGACAAATTCCCTGCAAGACAAAGACTACAAACAAAGCAGTCATTTTGCAGGCTTTGTTAAGAGTCCTACCTCTCAAAGTGACAAGGGCATTTAACGCACTGCTTAGCACAGTGGGACCAACAGAACTCTTTAAATGGCATTAGACTTCAAGCTAGCATGTCTCTATATCAACGCCTCATGTGTCCCGATCAGGAGTTTGGAGGACTTGCCTGAAAAGCTGTATGTTTCTCGCTAGCAACAAATCTGTGAGATATGGGTAATATTTGACATGTGTTTTCAGAACCTCATATGCAAAGACAATAAACTGGAAAAGACAGAAAGCTGGCATCTGGGCAAATGAAAAAATCAGGCACATTGTCTGCGCAGTACTGTCTTAACCTCCTACATACCTATATATTTGAGGGGAAAGGGGAAGAGAAGTTCTTTAGATGATTGATATTCTTGACAGAGGAAACTCTGTGTATCACTTGTGGTTGCAGTGCAGGTTTTACTTCCTGTGTTGCAGATGATCGCAGCTTACATTCCTCTTTATTTAGCATCTTCTGTATTTGTCCCAGCAGCACCAGGTGGAAACTTTCTTCCCTGGGTTATTATACCCCTCAAACACTTACAAACAGCCCTCGGATGCCCACTGAGCATGGACCTGACAGGTGAATCAAAGAAACGCATGGGCTGTGTTCAGGCTCAGCTATAGGAGCGATGCCACGGTCAGTACCACCAGCACTGCACAGCCACTTGGGGGACACTAAGTACATAACCCTGTTTGCCAGTCTGTGCCTAGCACATACATGGGGTTTCCCAGAGGACTTAGATGCTTTTGCTAAGTTCACACCAGAACCCAGGCAGAGAAGTTAAATCTTTGCTAGACCAGCATTTCACTTAAATCATCTACACAAATAATTTGTTAGTGAAACTATAAGTGCTTAGGACTTTCAGCCTCATTTATCAACTCTTCAGCTCCTGACCACTTTTTGTTTTAGTTCAGGTTGGCTGTTGGACTTCCACGTACAGGGTGTCCTGGGGCCAATGAGCAGCACTGAGCCTAATGAGTGCTGCTGCTTGAGGGTACAAGTGTGGTTTATTCCCACTAAAATCCAAGTGTGAATGTAATACAATGGCTGAGTGGGAAGCAGCAGGACATACTCTTTACCATCCGTATACCTACACAGTCACTGCAGTTTCTGCCTTTCTGTGCTTCTTTAACTACTTCCCTACAGATGGCACTGTACCACTATCCAAAATACCCCTTCAGGAAAAAACAAGCTTAAAGCAACTTAGATTCATGCTGAGCCACCAAAGAGGAGCTAAGTGACCAGCAAGGTTCCTGCTTTCTCATCCAGAAGCCTTTCTGAGTAAGGACAGCAGCATCAGTGAGAGAGCACAAGACTTTGTACAACCACCCTTCTCTATTGTAGACCAGGATGGGATCTAGTGGGAATATGGGTCCTAATACATATAAATCCTTGCTCCATGTTTCCCTGAAGCATTTGGTCCCTGCCACTGTTGAAGATGGGACACTGGTTTGCACGGACCTCGGGTATGACCTTGTCTGGCAATTCCTATGGGAGGCAACTGGAGAAACCTCACAAGAAGCCAGTGTGTGTCCAAAGATTTACAATCAGGGCTGCGATGTCAGTAATTGGATGAATGCTGTAAAATCTGCAGATTCTTTTTCCTCAGTCATGTGTGGTATTTCTATTACTTTCTCTGTGACTGTTTTACATCCAATAAAAACACACTGAATAGAAAATACAGTAGTAGAAGTTACCCTTTGCTCTTAGTAAGAAGAATAATTCATTGGTTTGGCACTTCCCAAGGCATGCGTGAAGGGGAAAAGCACTTGGCTCTAACAGGCTCATAATTATTAGCAGCAAATTCAATCTATGGCATGTTTCACCAGCTGCTTCTTAATTTCATTGCCTCTCAGCTGCACAGATTTATGTGATGAGCATTTCATCAGAGCGTCCCATAACTACTGAAATCTTTTTGCTTTTGATTCACTATTCTCATTAGTGAAGGGTGAAACTTTGTCCTTAGATGCACATACAGAATTTCCGCAACCTTCCAAACAGAATAATTACGGCCAAGGCTTTTAAGTGTTGACCTTGAGACCTTTAAAGGAAAATAAATTTCAGAAGCTACTAGAGGGACCCTTAGAACTATCCCTACCTAGCTGAATATCAGAGCAGGCACTTAAATACTCCTGCTGTTAGTGTTGCTCTCAGTATCTGCATAAAAAGCAGTAGTTTCCTGAACACTGCCTGTCTAGGCTGTGCAACAGGTTATTATGAAGTGGAAATAAGAATGTTATCTGCTGAAACTACAGAAGAAAATGAGGATAAAAACGACATTAGTATGTGGTTAGGATTAACCGAAATGCCTAAAAATTACTATCAGGACTTCAGTTTCAATCACCAGAAGAGAAGACCTCTATCAGCATTGTGTCTGCAACATCAGCACTGGCTAAACTTCTGATCCTGTACTTGGAGTAAAATGAGGGGGGAAAATGCCCACTCTACCTCCACAGCTCCGAGATTACTCTTGATCAGAAATAACCCTGCTTGGTTTTAAAAATCTAAAGACATCACGACCTAGTGTGGTATAAAACTAGATTTACATCCATGGGTATCCTGGTAGTAACATCACAGCCTACCACTGCTTTCAAGACACTTTAGCAACACAGGTCAGCGGCCATATAGCCACTCCACTTAATTAAGCAACACCGCACTTGTGTTATGAAATATAAAAATCCATTCAAACTAAATTCACAAAAGGCATTGTAATAGAACATTTTGCAGCACCTGTGTTGTAGTTTAACCCCAGTCGGCAACCAAGCACCACACAGCCGCGTGCACACCCTCCCTCCGCTGGTGGTATGGGGGAGAGAATCTTAAGAGCAAAAGTAAGAAAACTCGTGGGTTGAGCTAAGAACAGTTTAATAATTGAAATAAAATAACAACAGCAGCAATAATAAACTGTAATGAAAAGGAAAATAACGGGGGGGGGAGAAACAAAACCCAGGAAAAAAAAGTGATGCAACCACCCCACCACCCGCCGACTGATGCCCAGCCTGTCCCTGAGCAGCGATCACTGCCTCCCAGCCAACTACCCCCAGCTTATATACTGAGCATGACATCATATGGTATGGAATATACCTTTGGCCAGTTTGGATCAGCTGTTCTGGCTGTGCCCCCTTGTGCACCTGGCAGAGCATGGGAAGCTGAAGTCCTTGACTTAGTGTAAGCACTACTTAGCAACAACTAAAACATCAGTGTATTGAGTTTAGATACTGAATCCAAAACACAGCACTATACCAGCTACTAGGAAGAAAAGTAACTCTATCCCAGCCGAAACCAGGACAACCTGGCTACCCTACCCCGTTCTGCCTCATCACCTTCAGTTTGCCCAAATTTCATCCAGAACTGGGATATGATGTGGTTTTATGCCTACAGAGTAATCTAATTCACCCCATTGTAAGAAAACAAAACAAAATAAAACCCCACAACGAAAAACCAAAAAACCAACAAACAAAAAGGGATAATGGTTTTAAACTAAAAGAGGGTAGATTCAGACTAGATATAAGGAAGAAATTTTTTTACAATGAGGGTGGTGAAACACTGGAACAGGTTGCCCAGAGAGGTTGTAGATGCCCCATCCCTGGAAACATTCAAGGTCAGGTTGGACAGGGCTCTTGAGCAACCTGATCTAGTTGAAGATGTCCCTGCTCATTGCAGGGCAGTTGGACTAGATGATCTTTGGAGGTCCCTTCCAACCCAAACCATTCTACAATTCTACAAAAAAAAAAAAAAAAGAACCCAAAACCAAACCAAAAAACCCAAAATAAACCCAAACCAAAATAAACACAAAACAAAACCCCAAAATGTTGTCTTGATCTTAATTACATATCCTTTTCATATAAAGGAATATACCTTATTAGCCCAAAGGGAATTTAGCCCTTTTTCAGAGCACTACATAGATACTACTACTTCCCTCTCCTAATACGACCTGTTCCAGAGTTACTAGACCTCATGAAACATGACTCTATGGAACACCAGGCATGTTTCCATACACCCCCTTCCCTCACTGCTTGCCTCTGATATTTTCTATTTCACACTCTCCCTCTGCTCCCTTCAAGTACCTTCCAATCTATATTCCCATTCAATATCTTCAGGTTCTTCATAAATCCTCCAAAGTTGGGCAAGAACAGCATGTGCCATGGCAGGCTCAGAAATGTGGGCACTGGTCTGACAGCCACTAAGATGAGCAGAACAAAGTGAACAGATGTATGATAAAGTTGATGGTGCCACCTTCACTCCAGGGGAACATGAGGTTTGGGGGTTTTTTTGACCCCTCACCTTCCTCACCTCAAGCTTCCCAGAACTTGTATGAATTTTATGTTTTGGAGACCTTTTTTCATCTACTAAATTTGATAAAACAAAAGGTTTGAAAAGTTATTGGACAGAAGGTGATAACAGGTGAGAGAGAAGGGGCAGCAGAGTGCCTTTCTCCAGACTAAACACTCTGATAAAGAAAGAAATCAGGTAAATTCAAAGCCTATGAAAACAAAAAAGCAACATTTTTTCAGACAATGAACAATTATATAATGAAACCCACTGCCACATGGCTCTCTAAGAACAAAGCTTTATCAAGAGTCAAAAAACAGGATGGATCTGCCCAAGCAGAATATCCAATAATGTCAGACAGTGGTAACGCAAACAATAATTCAAGAACCCAATGCTTCAGAGTTGTATTTATCACCTATTATTGTGAACACCATAGTGAAAGGGGCAGGTAATTGTACCTCTACCTTTTACTAGGCTCTTGCACCCACCTTGGAAGGGTTTTAAGTGGTAATTACAGATTATAGGCTATTCATCTAGGCAGGACCCCGAGCCTCAGCTAAAAATGCGAGCTTGCTCCTACCTAGGAACTTCTGAGCAGGTAATAAAGGAGGAGTAAGTGAGAGTATTTCCCAGCTTCTCCTTGGTAGGAGCCACAGGACCTTACCCTCTTCCTTAGTCTACTGTTATCCACTGCTTGTCATCAGCTCTTCCTTTTCCAATACAGCTAAATTCAATGTTGGTCAACAGCTGCTTTTCAATAAAAACCATAATGCCTGAACCAAATGCCCACCAGGGAATACTAAATGAGCCCTGTGTTCCTAAGCATTTAATCGCAAATGTCACAAATGAATAAGCAGCCAAGCATAGCTCTAATGAGGTTGTGTTTGTCTGGGAGGTTTAACTGGGTACGCAACTCACCCCTTAAGTAAAAAGAATTAATTTCCTACTCCCCATTTTCTAAGGTGATAACATTGCTCTAAAGATTGATTTATTTACAACTTATATCTTACCTTCTCACAGAGTAGCGGGACTGGAAAGGCTATTGTGTGGCATTTGCTACAGAGAAATTGTTTTATAATCCCTTTTATAAGCACCATCTTACTGTGTTCTTGTTCCCGTGACTGACTGGCACACCATTCCAGACCTGACTGCTGTAATGGTGAAGGAACCTTCCCCCCACTTCCAGTAGAAATACACCCATAGCCACTTTATACCAGCTTGTCCTTGCTCCAGTATTGTCCTTTACCTTACGTGGCTCTTCTCTTTTCTGAGGTTTAACCTTCTTACTCATTACAGAGAACAAATATATCAACTCTCACCCTTTGTTTAGCTGGACTAAACAAGGCAGGCTTTTAAGTTCCTTCAGATGACAGCATCTCTCCATCCCCATGGATGGGGATCCATCCATACGCCATTACACTGGTAATCCACTAGAGGCAGGCAGGATCACCAGCTACAGCTGAGAGTCACAGATGAATAATAGATCTCTGGAGTGACAGAGCTGGGCAGCAGTCTAGATTCCCCCCACCAGATCCTGAAAGTTGCTTCTCAGGAACTGTCAAATCCTAAATCTAAGTTATTTCAGTTTATGCCAAAAAAATTGGAGCTCTTTAATGGAAAGCATGTTCTCTGGGCACTGAGTAAGGGATGACCTCCGTGAAATTAACAGCTGTGCAAAACTGGAGAAAAGCTTGTTTCTTAAATAAACTTTTGGGAAGATACCAAACCTGCAGACCAGTTTATTCAACAGGAAGGGTACATTTTCCCAATGTGCTTGTCAGTGTCTATACACTGACCACAGTCTACGTATGTGCGCCCCTAC
Organism: Fregata magnificens; assembly: GCA_013389945.1. Taxonomy (NCBI): domain Eukaryota; kingdom Metazoa; phylum Chordata; class Aves; order Suliformes; family Fregatidae; genus Fregata; species Fregata magnificens. Next base: position 159,266 of record WAAD01040445.1, on the reverse strand, counting down.
ACCCAGTTGCAGTTGGCATTGGGATTTGCTGAACAGCAGCACCACCCCAGGTTTAAGCCTAAACTCTCCTCGGAAACTGGGCTGCTTCCAAGATTTCTCTAAGTACATACTGTGTTGCAATCCTAATTCCCTCTCACCACAGACCGTACCTGCCTTTCTAGTAACTTCAGAGTTCAACTCTCGCAGCTCCGCTACATCACTGCACTTAGATCCCACATTCATTTGGTTTCTGACTGCTGTAGCGAAGTGGGATGGCACACACTGGAGTGTGCTGTTATCCCCACATGACATTCCTGCATGGTGATATCTAGCTCAGAGCCCATCACTAGGTTACTCTAGATCTTCCCTCAATGAATTTAACCTGACAGTTTATCACTCACTCTCACAAAGTCTCTCTGCACCTCTGTCGATCCTGGTTTTTACTGTCCTTGAATAGAGGAATATTCTCAGCTCGAGCAAACAGGAGACTTCACTAATAACTCCTCTTCACTGAGAAAACCGATCATTTCATCTTTACATCTGATTTAACTAGTTACATAGCCATATAAGGAATCCCTTTTATCCCGCAGCCACTTACTACTAATAATTTGTTGTTTGTAAGACGTGACTTACCTTCACAAAAGCTCTGTGAAGCCTCCCTAACACACGCCATCCATCAATGGCTCTAGCTAGTGCAGTCCTTGGTTTCTTATCTGCTGGGGGTTTTGCAGTTTTCAGAATCACGCCTAGTATAGCATCTTCCCCACCCCATTTAGTTACTGCTGGGTAACAGATCTGCTGTTACTCCTGTGTGCCCTGTCCTTGCTGCCTCTTCTACCTTCCTCAGCATGTTGCAGCCACCCTCACAACCGCCTCTGGGGTAACTCTTACACTACAGTTTCCCCCTTGAGAAAGCTACCTAAGGAAAAGTATCTATATGGGGAAGAAATCATCAGTTCCAGGAGCCTGGACCAGTGAACAGCACATGTGCATGAACCACCACTACCTGATGCACCAACCCAGCTCTTCCAAGATGTCCAAGAGTGACACCGCCCAGTACCGAAGACCCAGTGTGACACACATTGACGGCTTCAGTGTCCCCAATAGGGCTGCATCATTTCTGAAGCTGTAAGAGTTTGCTCCCATCTTTGACCCAACAGGCCTCATCCTGTAGCTCTGATGGCAAGGATTTACTCTTTAAAATTCAAAACCAAAGGATCATGCAGTGACAGGTGTCAACAGAGGCTATGTCATTTAATGAGACACAAGTGCCCTGCACATTAGCTTTCCTGGCAAGAGGTAGAGATGACAGTAGCAGAGATGTTCCTCCACAGTGGTTTCCACCCTCGCAGCCCCTTGCCACAGGCTCCTGCCTTCACATGGCCTCCATCGCTGTATCGGTACAGAGGGCTGGGGGGCAACATGGGGAACTGATCGCACTTAACAATAACCATTAGAGAGGGAGATTTTTTTAATCCAATTCCATTCCCTGACTCAGTTCGCAGTACAGCCCTACAGACAGTGATACTGGCACAACTGAGCAGACAGAAATACAGGCTACCAGGGCAGGCTTCTTTGTATCACTCTTGCCATTGAGAGAGGTGTCGACGACAGATGGTAGGCTCTCTAGAGTCCAAGCGTGAGACTTGGGTCACAGTCGATTACCCCAACAGTAGGTGAAGTAGAGTGAAAACAGCAACTTTATTTCTCAAAAGAGTCTAGACAGAGGGAGCTCGGTGGGGTTATAATTGCTTTCTATCCAGTCCATTCTCACTGCAGTTATTTGCATGTTGACTATACACATCAGCCTCCAGCCCCGACCTCCTGTGCCAAAAGCTGATGGCACCATTACAGGATATATCCTTGTATGGACATTCAAAGTGTACTTGCTTGAACCTATTTTCAATCATGTTGTAACTTTCAGCACACCTTCCCTGCACCCCATAAAAAGAAACCCATGCAAGCCATTGCATACCTTAGAATGTAAAGCACCAAGTGTTTTAAAGGGAGGCTGAGGAACATAATGAACACATTTCAGCAAGGCAGCACTTTCAGAAATAATTTTAACTAACCTTGCATTATGCTTTTCCCCTCCAGAATGCCTTAAAGATTCAAGCAGCTCATAAAGTCCAATAATGCATATGGCATTGATCTTCCTACTCAAAAGTACTTTCACAGAATGCTTTCTGCTCTGCTAAAGCTGCATTAAGACCTTCATTTTAACAGTGGGGGCTCTAATGCAGCTCTGAAAGATAATTTTACATCACTGAGGTTTCTTTCCTTTTCTTTTTTTAAATGAAGAATTTATCATTACTAACCTTGGGCTTTTTATTTCTTCGTAAGAACTCTTCTAATAATATTGAGAGGAGGAATAAATTAATGGCACTACGTCTGCTAAAGGATTTACGGGTGAGTACATTCTAATTCCAGCGCCAGTAGGTTTATGAAAATAGACTTGTTGAAGGATGTTTGGGTCTCCTGATTTTTCTCTTTCCCTTTGATATCTTTTCAACTCCATCTAGAGAAAGAAACTGGACAATAGTCTAACAGTCCTTCCCAACTGACAGGCAGCTTTACTCACTGAATCATTTGTCTCCTTGGATCCAAAAGGGCACCTTGAAATACAAAAGCACTGCCCTCCACCTCCTTCCATCCCTAGAGGGGAAGGAGTTTCAAACAGGGCTCATATAACAGGTGGTCAACAAAACAGTGCCAAGCAGAACAAGAACAGGCATGGATGGTCAGAACATTTATCTTTACATGCTGCCTTTCATAGATGTCATTTGTTGAGCTGTCAGAAAAACAAGTGTTTTAGTGAAGCTTAACAACTTCAAATTCTGTCCCAGCAGGGCTGTCAAACCATGCTTGTATCCTGAAGACGATACAATGACAAGTTCATGCAACTTTGCAGGAATTTCCTAATTGCAGGATCCTGTTTTAAATTAACTTTAATCCGATTTTATTGGCTAGTGTTTTCATTCCACTCATGGGATCTGTCATTTTCATACATCTGGGGAATATTAAAGATTTTTTTGGGAACCTATGCAAGCAGTTGCCTTTCACTTCCCTCCCAACTTATTCCACATAAATACATGATTTAAACAGAATGGCTGGGGTTTGGAGATGCAGATTTTTCTGTGAAACTGAAAAAGGGGCTTTCATCACTGAATTACATCAGAATTATTAGTTCTGCAGCATTTCCAAAGCACCTAAACAGGCATATCAGTGAGAAATTAAGCCAGTGCTACGAGGCAGGCTTTCAGCAGTAAGCAGTCTTACCAGCATAGTTTTCTGTGCCATCTTCAATCATAGAAGGTGTTCCTAAGTCTTTCACTTACCAGCCTTTGTTTCACTAAAAATAAGATACAAACATGGGACCATTTTTGCACAAAAGTTGTACTGACTCACTGTACACACATAGATTTGAAGCAACACAAGCACTCCTCCCAAACCCAGACAGTGTTTTTGATTTAGCCATTTCAGTAAAAAAAATTCCAGCGTGGGATCAGTAAAACAATTTCATCTAAGTCTGAATGGGGAGGAAGTCCTGACATTGTTTCAAAGCTCTTTTGCAATATTACAATTCCAAAAATCAATTTTTTACTGCTAACAGAATATCCTGTGCCTAGTTAAATATCCATGACTGACCACAGGAATGGGTACTTATTTGTCAATTTTGTTACATTAGTCTTAGGTGTCAAAATTCCACCACGTACTTGCTCTCACTGAGTTTAGTGAGATGATTACAAAGGACCATGCTACCACAGTTAAGGAAGCTATGTTCCCAGAGCTGGAAGTCCCCTGCTCCTCAGCTGGGACGCAGTGACTGACCCCTACACATTCCTACTCTGTTACAAAGCAGAGCAGTATGGGTCTGACAGCACGCAGAAAAGGGAATAGGAAAAGGACTTGAGCCCACAGACATGTTGCTTTGGGTCTCACCAGGAAAGAAAAGAATGTAAGAGCACTTGCGCTTTTGCCTCTGGGCAATTAATTTCTTTTTGTGGACAAAACGGTTTTGAATGGAGAGGCAGCAGATAAAGAGCAAAGAAAAGAGCTTACAGGTTTCTTACAGGCAAGTCAGGAACAACGCATATGAGAGCAAAGCTGCAGTCCTTAGAGGCCTCCTACCAAGCAGCATCATTTATTCGATGCCTAGTGAGAAGAAGCAGGGTTCTTCTACTTATACATCAATTTCTGTGGAATAACCACAATATTATGGGCTTCAGTTACAACACATTATTCTAACCCTAAGCACCTCAAATTTACCAGCAAAGACCCGGAGGAGATGAAACAGATGGAAGGGATCCCTGAGAGTATTAGCACGGCTTTTTGGTTTGGGGTCTTCTAGGTATCATATTCTCAGGGTCAAATGTGGACGTTTACAACCAGGAAAGCTAGAAGCTCTCTCTGTAAGATGTAAATGTGCATTAACAGAGCAAAAATATTCCTCCAAGTCCCACACATAATAATCACATGCTCTACAATCACCATCCAACATTCCTCTAGTTCACTGAAAACCATAACACACAGCAAGCAGGCACAACACAGTCTCAAACCGTGGTTTCCACGCGTACCCTCCCACAGGAGCTCTTCCAACAGCAAAGAGGAACAAGTTAACAGAAAACGTTGTCTAGAGAGGTCTCCTCAGAGATGTATGACAAACACTTAGAAAAGTAGCAGTGCTCTTCAGGATCATTTAAAGTGCTTTCAGGTCATGACAAAAAGACATCAGATCTTAAAATAAGGACATGTCACAAAGCATCTTGTTCCCCTCCTGCTCCACAGTTCAAGCAGATCAGGATTTTAGCAGACACCTTGTGAATTGTTACAATTTGAGATGAATGCTTCATTTTAAATTTGAAAGCTGGGATTTCAGAGCTGCTTTCAGAGACTACAAAGCAGGGGTTTCTGGCTTCAGCAGTTCACAAGGCATCAGCCAATATAATCACGCTGGACTTCAGATGGGGAAATAAAGGTATGTAACTTAGAATTAAAATTCCTATTAAGAACCCCAGGAACCGAAACTCCATCTTTCCTTGAGCTAAAGAAACACAGATATAACTTTTACAATAGAAAACTAGGTTCTCTGTCATAGATGCATAGTATTTGCTTCCAGCCTGGGTGACATAAAAAAAATTCTTGGTCTTTAAAACAACTGGCAAACCATCTGGCTGTGGTTTCACATTTAGCAGCAGGGACAGCCAGGCTGAGCAGCCCTCCCCCTGTCCCTGTCTCCTGGGCTGGTTCCTGTCCCGACACTGCCATTTGAGCATGCCGGTTCAGTGATAACACAAACCACATCTGTTTAAGGAACAAGATAACCACACTTTACTCCTCCTGATTTATTCTTGTGTTATGAATCGGTGTTAGGTGTTTGGGTTTTTTAAACATACATACAATTTGTATCAAACTAGAGAGAAAGTAGACTTGAATTTACATGCAAAAGATGACAGCATTTAAGGTTATTTTAATAACTCGTGTTTTAACTATATCAGATAAATAGTTTTTAAATGTTTAAGTTCACCTGGACATGATTTGCATTTTAAAACTGTTCCGTCAAAAAGGATGTTTTGTCTGCAGGGAAGAAAGTGAACTTGTCTTAAGTATATGATAATCCGCTCTTGGAACTAGCAGATGCCATCATCTCAACCCTGCTCTTTTATTCATGGATGGGCTTATTTTACTTTTTTTAACCCTGCTTTTTCAATTCCCATCTTGATTTCACTTGGTCATTAAAATTCAGAAATTGAAATAGGCTCTCTGTATTCCTTTATGCACCCACCTATGATGTTACGGTCATCAAAAGTTGCTTTACCACTTCAAACAAATTGTTTCTGAGCAGTCTGCCAGTGACCTCTACAAATGCAGTGGGTGACTTTAAAACTTCAGCAGGATACATGGACTATTTAATGAGCACAGGTCTCATTAAGACAGCCACCACTATTTGAAAACCAAAAATCCTACTTAAGTACAACATGAAAGATTTGAGTTTCAATTTTTTTTTAAATAATAGATATTTATGCAGCCTGCTCTCAATGCAATACAAACATTCTTTAATGAAAAAGTGCTTCATATAGTAAAATCCATCAGAACAATACCACAGGCAGGCAGCCAGCCACAGACTTGGCATATATCTTGGCAGAGGTCAGGAACCCTGACACTGCTGCATGTTGGTAAAGCTCCTTAGTTTGATCCCTCTACTCTAGAAAATCTGCCAGGTTTTTGCATAATTCTCCCTTCTCTCCCAAGTATGCTGCCCTCATTCTCACTCCCTTGGCTAATTTTACGTCAGCCTCCAGGAGAAACAATGGTGAAACACCAGTGGGCCACAGCTCGCTGCAATTACCACTCCAAAGTGCCCAGCAATTAGCAGTTGACAAAAAGTTCAGTTCTGGCACCAAATCCCTTGATTAATGTAATCTTCTAAGGTACAAGGGAAATAGTAAAGTTGTCCAGGATGCTCCTCTAAGCTTGCAACAGGTATCTCCTTGGAATTGAGAGATCCAAGTTCAAACACAACATCATAGTTGTATGGGAGGGATCACTTTTACACTTGCCTATCATAATTTTGATTGCAGTGCCCTAACACATACTTCACCAGAAGCTTCTCCACAACGCTATCACCGCACAGAGCAAGGCACGAGATAGTTATCTCACTGGAAGACTGATTCTTCTTTATCAGCCAGAAGAAAACTACTTGCTCTTCAAGGCCTGGGTGGTTTAGGCTATGCAAGGTGGAAGACAGCAATAACTCTTGTACTGAATTAATTTTTAACTTACTAAAGAAACCTTAACCCTTCACGTAAACATATTTAGTGTACATGCAAGATCATGTACCACATGTGTGCATACACACACACAGATGGATACAACTGCTGGGCACACACAGTGACTGATATGATTCAGCATCCATCTGGATTGAGACAAGTTAAAGATTAAAAAAAAACCCCAAACCCCAAACATGCCTCATTCAATTCTGCTGCAGAGGGGATATTAGGCATAGCTACCCACAGACTGACATACAGACATCCACAGCCCACTTCCAAAAAGAGAACAGAGGTAATGGGCAAAGGTGATGTGAAGAAGGTGGTAGTGATTTACAACACTGAAAACATTTGACTTTGAGTGACAAATGAGAAGATGGCATTCAACACCCTTGGTCTCTCTTTAGCAGAGGTTTCAGGGAACTGGGCAGACCTTTACTTGTCTGACCACTCAGAGAAGGCTGGGTTCCTCTGGTGAAAAGGAAGGACAAAACAAGGTTCAACTTTAGCCTTGCCCATCTTGAAAGTATGTTTAATACCTGGTCTGTTAACCCCTACTCTTAAGACCAAAATGAAGAGTCTTGGTGGGGCCAAATGGTGGCAGAGCATTCCATGAATATGATGGCAATGGGGCAATACCCAATACTGAGATATGGTACTGACCCTTGGGAGATTTTCAGGGTCTTTTTGTTGAAAAACAATTTTTTTCCTGCATCAAGAGCGACGGTCACTACAAATCAGAGAATCGAACTTTTCCACAACCCCAGAGAAGCTCTGACTCTGGGAAGAGCCCTTCCCCTCTCCTGGAGGGCCGGGCAGCACACAGAGACATGTTCCCAGCAGCTGGGCAGCTTGCAGGAAGCACAGCTCTGGCTACAAAGACTGGAATGTGTAATTCCATGAGCTTTTTTGGAAATGAAGTGGGGGGTGGATATCAGTCATAGTTAAAATTCCCAAACAGATGAGCCCTACAGGATTAAAGTGACTCAAAGCTGGGTGCATACATGCAATCTTTATAAAAAATGAAGAGGGGATGGTCCGGCAATTGGAATGAAGGGCAGGAGTCAGGGGGTCCTACCTCTGTTCCCACTTTACAGCTGATTCATCATCATCCTGGGCACGTCTCCTCTTCCCCAGACCCCTGTTCTTCTGTCTATTCAATGCACCAATGCCAATTTATCTTAGTACAGAACTTCACTGAACAGCATTTGCAAGCTTGTGGGAAAAGTACCAGAAAACAGAAAAGCCTTAAGTCTACACAGGTGATTGCAAGTTTATAGCCTATCCAAGGGATACTTGTACTTGGCTGATGAATGAACATTGTCACACCTAGCACTAACAAGTTGTCACCTCCACTGCAATATTTAGCACTGGGACTCTCTCCTGATGGATGTGGCACCAGTCTGATCAGTTATACCTCAAGGTCACTAGTAATAAAAGAGGAGAGTAAGCACAGGCAGTGTTTCTTTTGCTATTTAAATATATTAATCTTCTAGATGTATTGATTTCAGGCAGGCCAGCGAGCTTTTCCCCCATGTCAAATGCACCCGCTTCCTCTTTCCCTTTTTAAGGATTTTAAACATACAACACAGACCACAGGAACATATTCCGATTAACAAGGATTTTATTATAGGAAGGTAGGAAGGTTAAATCCAAGCACTGTTCCAGTCAATTAAATACTATTATTAGCGATGCTCACACACTAAGTTCTTCAAAGGTTCAACTGTGTAAGGTACAGAGCAAAGGAGTGAATCGCTCAGCACCTCAGAGCATAGGGCAGCTTACAAAACTGTGGCCATGAAGACCTGCAAATGGGTTAGGGAAAGCTGTATCCCCACCGGAATCACCATTCATTTTAATCAGCTGAGCACTGTAATAAGATTAGAGGCAATCGGGTTGAGTAGCAGGATTAAACCCATCCACTAATCCCTAGAATTTACTATTCACAGCCCTAATGCATTAGCCCTTCAGAGCAGAATGGGCTTCATCCTCCTCCTGAAAGATGCAACAGTCAGAAGCGGTATAAGATATTTGGTAGAGGAAAGTGATCTTTAACACCATTAAATGAACACCATTGATTCCTGCCTGCAGAGCATGTGTCACAGCTCAGTGGCCCAGCTGGGCTCTTTACTAGCAAACAGCCCCATCCTACCAGGAGACTGCCCAGAACAACAGTGAGTTTTTGCCTCTGACCTGTCAAAACTAACCAGAACAGGCTGTTACTGAGAGGGGAAGCTGTCCATACAAGAAAATTACAAAAGCTGTCAGGAACAGGTCACGGATACTTGTTCTTGTGTGATTTTTTTGGCCCAAACGTTTAAAGATTCCTTGAAGGATGAGGGTAAAAACAGAGAAACAGGGGAGCATTCAGGAAAATTTGCTGCAGTTGAAGAAAGAGGTGACAAGGTACCATCTACAGTAGCAAGTTACCCAAAATAATTCTGTCTGCCAAAATGTGAAGAACCAGTAGGAAGTAGGGAAGCGATCGTGCCCTTGTGCTCGGCACTGGTGAGGCCGCACCTCAAATACTGTGTTCAGTTTTGGGCCCCTCACTACAAGAAGGACACTGAGGTGCAGGACCATGTCCAGAGAAGGGCAACGAGGCTGGTGAAGGGTCTGGAGAACAAGTCTTATGAGGAGCAGCTGAGGGAACCGGGGTTGTTTAGTCTGAAGAAGAGGAGGCTGAGGGGAGACCTTATCGCTCTCTACAACTACCTGAAGGGAGGTTGTAGTGAAGCGGGTGTTGGACTCTTCTCCCAAGAAACTAGCGATAGGACGAGAGGAAATGGCCTCAAGTTGCGTCAGGGGAGGTTTAGATTGGATATCAGGAAAAATTTCTTTACCGAAAGAGTGGTTAAACATTGGAACAGGCTGCCCAGAGAGGTGGTGGAGTCGTCAACCCTGGAGGCATTCAAAAAACGCGTAGACATGGCACTCCAGGGCCTGGTTTAGGAGGCATGGTGGTGTTGGGTTGATGGTTGGACTTGATGATCTTAGAGGTCTTTTCCAACCTTCACAATTCTATGAAGGCATCTCTGTAGGGATGTAGAAATATTTTACAAACATAAGAACTTGTTTGTGAGATGGGGAAGAAGAGTGAATGGTTACATGTTCAGTGAACCAGCAAAAAGTGATGAGCCAAAATAGCTACCAAGAACACCTTCAGGCTGTTCCTCTAGCCCTTATCAAAATCCCTTCCAGTTACTTCACTAAACTATTTATGCCAACATATATCACTCCCTGCCCCCACCCCTTTCCTGAACAGGAAAGGTTTAGCATCTTTTTGGGATGCCATCCAAGCACATATTTCCTGTAGGCAATCGCCTGCTCTCTATTCCCTCTCTAATGAGCCACTAGTTATCAGACTATGGACTCATTTCCACAGCCATTTCATGTACTGAATTTTCTTCAATTCTCCAATTATAAATATTCACTGTATTTTCAAAATATCAGACAGCCTCAGACTACCTGGAGCAGAAGAATCATGCAGGATCCCTGAAAATAGCTGTTGTTATTTTTGCAACTAGACTGGCAGAAAAAAAAAAAATTGTCTGAAGATTTACAGAGAAATAAAGCTGATTAAAAAAAATCCTACCTCTCCAACATAATCAAAAAGATCACCAGAGGGACAGTTGCATATACCAGCATTCTACATTGTCCAATTTCCTTAGTTTTCTTGGAACACTGTGCTCCTTTTTTTGGCCTGAACTGCAGAGTCCTGAGACAGCTAAGAAGACAAGCTGCTAGCAAAACAGGTACGAGACATTTCCAAGAAACCCACTTGGTCTGCTGTTGACCTTTCAACAACAAAATCTTTTCTTAATGCAATCAACTTTCATTTGGCTGGTGGGTTGGGTGGGTGACCACTGACCTAAGAGCCTTTCTAAGGACATCAACAGAGTTTGAAATTTCAGGAACTAGCAGAGCTCTTGTCTCTGTGTGAGTCACCGAGGCTGAAGGAGGCAGTTTGGGGCCGTTTTGTGCTCTGAAGACTGGGAGAGCAGGGCCTCTAACATAGTTATTGCTGAGACATATCAGAAAATGCAATTAGCGTACAGGCTTTTTCCCTTAAGACAAGGATTTATCTTAAGTGTTAAAGGTGCCTCCAATATTGCACTTACTGAAAGCTCAGAGAAAGAACCAGAGACACTGAGTATAACCATCTCCCCCAAAGCCACGTAAGACCGAATCAGAACCCAGCTGCAAAGATCGCCTCCTGTTTTCTGGACATTTCCCATGTACCAGTGCCTTAACTTCAGCCTATAAGGCACAGACCAGGACAAAATGGCTGGATTACACAGCCTTTTCACATTATGGTTTTCAGGGTATAATTAGGGACAACGTTCACAGAGCATGAGGACTGCAGGACTGAAGTTCAAGTGTCTGCGTCAGCACCTCCTCCTGCAGCACACACTCCTATTCCCTTAACAGGGAAGCGAGCACATGCTTGTGCTGCTCCTCCAGAAGCCAGCCAAATCCAGCCCTGGGCACAACCACAGAGCCCACCACATCCAGAGAAGGGCACAGACCTCTCAAACGTACATTCTTCCACACAGCAAGCTTAATGAGGGAGGAATCCAAAATATGACACATTATCACGTTGTACGGTTACAGAGACTGTCACAGGACAGCTACTCAACACCACACAGAAATGGAAACTGCTAACCTTAAAGTATAAGGTGCCGTTCACATGAATTATTTATTCCAGGGAGATTGACGATGTCAGTTTCATTTGGATATTCACCAGATCAAGCCTTGAGCACAATGCTCTCCACATCCCACACAGTTGCTGCTGACAGCCTTCCATGCCTTTTCAAGACACTTCTAAGCTCTCATTCAAACGCATATTGTGAAGGTAAAATGTCAGTAAAACACACAAGCCCTGGCCTATCCTTCCAGCCCATCTTTCCCTGCAATGCAAAATCTCAGCCCCAGGAATGTCACTCCAGAGAGTGCAACGTCTCCCCTACAGGACAAGGGGTCCAGATTTGGCACCCAACATGCCTGAGCGCAAGAGGATCACAAAGCAGACGGCCTGGACCTCACGACTTCAGTAGGTCCTTCAGATCCCCAGCATTTTCACTCTCTGATCAGCAGTATTTGGTCAGACGTACTAAGTCAATGGTGAGTGGGATTTTTTTATTATTATTATTTATTAAGAAGACTTTTCAAATTGCATCTCTGTAACATTTAAAAATTTCTTTCCTTTTCAGCTAGTCCAAGACCTAACTTATGTCACTACCTGTGCTGTTTATCTCCCGTATCTCATTCAGACTGAACAGTGATTTGTTTTTTTGCATGACAAAAACGAATGGCACTTAATAAAATAGAGGACCCTTGACAGTGAGGATAAATCCTATTTTGCAATTTGAAAACTGCAGCACTGAAACCATGTAACTAATTCCAGGCCAGGATGCTTAGAGGAGAGAGTCGGGAGTCCACTCCAACCCTTCTCAGCTAATTGCCACAATACTATAGAAAGCAATTAGTTGGAAACTAACAGACAATTGGCATTTAAAAAAAACCCAAACAACTCCTCTTTTCAATAAAGTGACTCTAATGCCACTCGTAGACCAGCGTCCCTTCCCACAGGCAGCAGGCAGGCAAGCCGGTCAGGCACCACTTGGGGTTGCACCCTCTAGGACACGGCAGCACTCCCAAGCCATGGGTACCCATTCACCATGGAAAGAAGCTGTCTCCTCTTTTGCTCCCCTCCAGAAGGGATTCAGCAGATTGGGAACATCTGCATTCGGTGGCTTGCAGGTCCAGGCCAGCCAGCCACAAACCTTAAGAAAACAGGAAGCACAGGAATTTCTTCCCACCCCTCTCCCCCTATAACATGGGTTTTATTTCTCCTACAGCCCTCCCTCCCTGAAAGCTGCACACCGATCAAAACAGAGTAGGGGCTGTGGTTTGCAGGCACAACTTAGAGCCGATTAATACAGGAACAAGGGAAAGTTTTTGGCCACTAGTTCTGTGTCAGCACATGGCTGATGGCTAACTGCATTGTCACCAAGGCAGCGGGGAAGAGGAGTGAGCAGCCTCCCAAGACAGCCTGGCTGCTCTCGCCATGCTTTCCCCACCTCCCAAGGTGTCCCGTGCTCCTGTAGCTCCAGTAAGATCACTCACAGATGACATGAGCTCTTTTGGACTTCTCCCCTGCAGCATCACACAGCCTTGCTCACCTGCTGGATCAGAGCTGCACTGGGCGGGGAGGGTGTGAAGGGGGTGTCATGGATCAGGAATGTGGGGGGATACCCACCTAGCTGTTATGTTAGGAGAACATGAGGTAGAGCATATTAGAGCATTGTGCTCAACCCAAGAGACTTGCCAGACCTGCCCATCACGCTAATTACTGGCCAGAACAGAGAAGATAGAAGCCTTCATCCCCAAAACTTTGCAATTTCTATATAATAAGGGGAAAGAAAAGGTGGTAGGAGGAAGAAGAAACAGCAAAAGTATTAGGAGAAGCACAACAGGCAACAAACTTGCAGACAGTGTCAGTTGTGGACACTTCAAATTCAATGATTACTAAACAAAGTATAAGGTTCAGCTTTTCATTCACCACAGTTACAGCTTCAGAGCATGTGTTTTTCTGCCTGTCACACTGTTACCAGTACTGTGTAGTACAAAGGCACACGGAGACAGACAAGATGTAGAAAGGGACCAGTTAACAAGACAGAAGCAAGGGGATGGCCAACTGGAAAACACCAAGCAGGAATATATTAAAGGGAAGGGTTAGACAATAGAAAATGCAAGGAAAAAAATGGAAGGTGTAGGAGGAGTTAGGCAGGAAAGAGATGGGAACAAGAGTACCAGAAGGGAAAGGCTGCAAAAGGCAATCTGATATTAACAGCAGAACTCAAGAATGGCTGCTGCAGCTCCTGCAGGCACGTTTCTGCTCACAAGTTCATCACTTATCCTGAGCTTATTTGGCAGAAGTGAGGCAGAGCCACAACCCCAGCACAGTTCTAGACAGCAAAGCAAATCCAAATTTCCTCCAGACGGCCACTAAATTTGGTAGAGATATTCCCCCCCCACCCGACCCCCGCCCCGCCAAGATGAGCTAGCGCTGAGGTCAGATCCTCCCCCCATGAAGTTAACAAGCTCCAGTAATCCCATGTCCTCCCCCTCAGAGTTCCTCTCTGCAGAGGAGGGGAGGAACTGGACAAGGCATGCATTCATCCCAGCCTACTTCTAACCTACTTCTCCTGGAAATGGAATGACCAGAATGAGGAGTTTGGTCATAGTCCAATCTATATGTTTTTGCAAAGCTAGTCACTAAAGCCAGTCTGCTCTGGCCATCTTTCAAGTCTGGTATTCTCACCAAAACATCATGCATGCAAGATTTGAGGCACAGTGAGGCCAGGCTAGATGCCACCTCAGATTCAGAGGCTAGTTTGGTAATATATACATGACCCTCCATGCAAAATGAGGGGAGCAGAGGCGCACGCTGACACTGAAAGGTGTCCCTTGCACTGCATGTTTAGCCCAGATAGGCCATACGCACAGGCATCCCTGCACTGGTGTGTAGGAGGGAAGGAGGTTTGCCATGTGTCTCACTCCAGCCATCATCAGCCTCTGAATGGGACAAGTGAGACCACCTGATGGCTCCATACAAGACACCAGGCTGGCCTGGCACCTTCTCTCCTCCCAGCCACAAGAGACTGCAGAAAGGAGCTAAGTGGAGCCAGAGGGCAGCTGAGCAGAGAGAGACAGAAGGCAGCAGCAATCCAGAGAGCTTCACAGTTTTGCTTCTAGTTTAATTGAATGCAGCGTCCTCATCTTTGCCTGTCTGTTCTCTCTTCTCATGTGATCAATCTTTCTGGCCCTCTACCATCCCTAATTTTTACGATAACCATTGCTCCAAAAAGCCTCCTCACAACTGTGGTGTCAAATATTACTGCCCTCTCCCCAGACCACTGAGATTGTACCATGGGGAGCCAAGGTAGGTCATTACCCTGTGTGCTGTACCTTTACAGCATCAGACCTTGCCCTAGGGTAACCAACCCATGCTGCTGTAATAAACATGGCAAATGTGCCCTCACAGGTGGCTTGGGCTCTTGACTTCAGCAAGCCCTCCAGTATGGCTCTCAGATGCCAGGTAGCGAACCCAGCAGCAGTGGAACAAGTACACACGTCGAATCAGGGGAGCTCTCAACTGCCTGGAAACAACAACATGCACCTGGAAAGGTATTGTGGTCCTGCTGCTTCAGGAATAGCTCAAGAGATAACAGAACTTATCTGGTCCAAGGCAAGTTTTCCCACTGAAACATAACCTATCTTGTGCAGATGCCAAGCATCATCTTTCCCTTACACGTATCCAAGACCTCTCTGTTCTGCTTCCAGTGCCCGTGTTCCTCTAACACTAGAAGAAGTTTACATACTTAATGTTGCAGTAGCTGCCAGAGGATGATATAACATCCCAACAGTGGAATTACTACAAAGAACACATTCAAAATCCACGGAGAAGGCAAAGGTTGCTCAACAGAGGTCAAAGTACCCTGGGATCACCCATATCATTCAGGGACAATGCTAGAGAAGGTGAGCAATAAAAGCACAAAGAGCATAGTATAATTTTTTAAAAATTAAAAAAAAAAAATTAAAAAAATGTATGCAGATATCCAGAACGGACAGGAATAGGCTACTGTTTCTTCAGATAACCTAGATAAAAGAGTCAGTGTCAACTTTTACCAGAACGATATTTCCAGATAGAAAGAGGAGACATCATCTGCATTGCCCTGACTATAATGTACCCTGGGTAAAAATACACAGCAGAAATAGTCAGCGAGAGCTTGCTTTGGTTTCAAAGCTACCAAATATCGCCCTGAAAAATGTAGGATGGTGCCAGGCAAAGCAAGAAACAAATACACCTGGTAACACCCACAGAAAGTTTAAGATGGGAAGTAGAGGAGGGTCCTTTGGAGACTGAAAACAACCATAAATTATTATATTTGTCAGAACTTAACCCTCACTTTGAAGTTCATCAGAAAACCACATGGAGACACAAAGTCTTGGGGGAAAGAGAAGAAGGGAAATCATCATCACCACCTGCCTCCAGCCAAGAGACAAGCCCTCCAACACCGTACTCCCAGTCGCAGATCCTATATGCAGACTGGAAGTATCCATCAGGCACATGCAAAGAGCATGTCTAAAGCAGAAAACAGGCTACAGCGCAGAGACAGCTCAACCCAGGACATATCCGCAATCAGACATCCTGATGAGAACAGGCCTGCAGCTTATGAGCCTAAGTACAGCAGCAGATTAACACAAGTAGCTTGGATGTGCTAGCTTCAGGCCCAAGGCAGTCACAAAAATTCTCTGCACTGGGCTCTCCTGTACTTTGGGTTTTTAAGATTAGCCCAAGGAAAGTCAACTCAGCTCTCTCTGTAACTGCTGGTATAAAAATATTCCATCTTCTGTCAAACAATACATAGCTAAACCTTGTTACAGGTTGTGTCATGCTCCCTTCAACTATGGTCTTGAGTCCATGGTCTACATGTTTTAAGACAAGTAGTGAAGTCCTCCAGGAAGACAATGAAAAGAAATCATGGCTCAGCAGAGATAAGAGCTTTTAAATTAATGCACACCATTAACATTGATATGAAAAGGCATGGAAAAAGGAGGGGCAAGGAAGTGAGTAAAAAGGGAGACAGTACTTATCTTCCTTTCAGAAAAGAAATGTTAATTTACTAAGTGGAGGAGGTGAGCAGGAATTCAGCCAGACAAGCCAGGGTGGTTGTGTAACTACAGGTGGACTGAATCAGTACAACAATGGGTACTGTTTACCTCAGATACTGAAACTACTCATGTTTGGATATTTGTTTAAAGCACATCTTTTTCCCACGTTCAGTGGTAATAGCACAGATTAACAAGGGAACCTAGCTGTCCAGTACTGAAGTGTAAAGAAGCAGGCACTATACAAGCTACAGGCTGAACCTACCTTGAGCCAAGATAGCTCTGTCACTTTAGATTACCTCCAAACTCTGCATTCCTAAATGCTTTTCTAAAAGTAGTCCTATTTCTCTGCTGTTTTTAAAATAAAGCATGTTGTAATTACGGTTACAGAAACAACATCTGTGAGGCAAAGCATTAAGCCGATCTAACCAGAGCATCATCAGGTAAACTGTGCTCTCACTCTCCAAACTATCTAACAGCCTTCCTACCTTCTGAGTTTATTCAGGCGTTAAGAAACCTTGTTTATTGTATCTCTGAGAATGGAGAGATACAGTTTTCAGGGGAGATTCCTCACAGAGGGAAAATATGCCTCACTGACAAATAGAAGGGACCAGTTTTTTTATGAAAAATCCCCACCCCTTTAATATCTGCCTCTACCTGAGGTCTACAATGGCAGAGAGAAATTATCTAATCAGGCAAACGTGATACTATTTCCATATTCCTACTGATCTCATCACTTCAGTGTCCTCACCTCGCAGGGCTGTCCAAAATTTCCCTAATTAACCTATTCCATTGCCCTATCATTACTTTTCCCTAATATGTAGCCTGCATCTTCATAGATGACATTTAAACCTTTTACTGCCTGCCTTCAGAAGAGAACTATTGACACCCCATTACTCTGGCACAGTTGAGGGTGCAGTCTGCCATTTAAAACTTCCTCTGCAGCTTCAGGCCTCCATTATACTCTGTTCCCTATTCTGTCCTGGACACAGTGTTGTTCTGCACTGTCAAACAAGTTCACAATCCAGCCTAATACAGTGCCAAAAAAAAAAAAATTCAGACAACCAGGTAAGAATAGGGAACAAGAACCTGACGGAAGCAGCCAACTCCTGTGGTCAACTGGTGAGTTATGGTTTTGCTGGTTCACTTTCTCACTGATCATGTGCTCGCACTGTATCATCAGGATAAGCACTTTGAATGAATGAATAAGCACTTCCACATTCATGCTGGCTTCTGCAGGTCTAGAAAAGCCAGAGACATGGAAAAAGTAGCAAAGAAAGCATTGCTCATGCTCTTTTCCAGCAGAAATAAGGAATATGATAGCAAGGTCAAAACAATCAAGGAGGTAAGTAGCCATATGCACTGAAGCTATGGATGAGAATGTCTTCGCACAGGATACTGTGAGTGATAAAAATAAATGAGTTAAAAGAATAAACTGGATGGATTCAAGGAAAAGAAGTCAGCTGAAGGCTGCTAAATACAAGGATGGTGCTTCTGCTTCAGGGAAGTCTGCAGCCGCAGATGCCTGGAGGTAGAGAAGGTGTAGTGGGGATGTACTACTATACACCCCCCCTGCTCTTTTATTCTCAAGACTTCTATTCTCTGCTGCTACTAGAAACAGGACCTGAGCTGGGCTCCTGGTTTGACTCAGGATGGCTGTTCCACACACTGGCACCTGGTAACATCACAGCAGGGCAAACACATAAGATGCGTCTTTGACTGGATCCAGCTTCATCCAGCCACCCAGATTTATTAACCTGGTGCTAGCGGTGGTGGTGCCAAAGGTGGCAGAGGAGCTGGTCCCAGAGGTACAGAAGAGCACTTGTGCTTCAGGAGTGGGTCAGCTACAGAGCAGGTGGGAACTGCAAGTTCACACTCGGCCATTCAACCAGATCCAAATAAATCACTGCAAGCCCTGGGCTACTGCTATCCTCCCTCCCTCATTACTGCCAGACCCTTCATCCTGGTTTTGAAAACCCTTTCCAATAAGGTTGGGAAATGTGATTTCAGCCTATTCTCATGTAAAAACAACCCAGTCAGTTACCCCAAGCTCAATGCAGAGTTAATTACAGTCATACCTAACCAGGCTTAAGAAACAGTCTGTGTCCCCACATGAAAATGATGAGCACATATTCTTAAATCAGGCAGGTATTAGAAATATGTGTTGCAACAGGCATCCTTCCTAGAAACAGGCATGTAAAGCTCTGGAGACAGAACACGGCTACTTAAAAAGGGAAAAACCCTTTGAATCAGTTGAGGATTCACTGCTCTTTAAATAGAAACAGGATATAATATAATCTTGCCTGCTGACAGAAGACAAATGTAGACTTCCATCTTAAAAAACAACCGTTTTTAAGAAAAACTGTACCAATTGCAACAGAACATGGCTGTCCTAGAGAGGTTACACAATTAGAGCCATCGGAAGTTCACGACGAACATGCGACAGGAACAGTTTAACACCAGCAGAGGGTTTTATCTCACTCATCAGCGAGACTGAACTCTTTGTGCTCCAAGCCCATCAGATGCAAACCAAGAGCTCCTGATGCAGGGGACGGCCATTCTGATTGCAGCAACAACAGCAAAGCTACCTCTGCCCGAACCACCAGGTTTTCTGCCAGCTGCACTTAATGAACAAGTTGAAAATGGCTGAAGGAAGCTTTTATTTTTGATGGCAGATAAAGGAAGGAGAGAGGAGGAGGAAAGATCAATGATCAAAGAATACAGTTAGCAAACTGGCATCAATAATTATACCCAGCATGAGACATGTCATGTCGGCATGCTCCCATGTCATCCAAAACACAGTGTAAAGAGCAATAACAGGTTCCCTGAGAGACAGTACACAGCTCAACTTCAGGGTTAGAAGTTGTGGCAGTTTCCTCTTGTGAAGCAGGTGTGACAGCACACATGCTAACTCAGCGTCTTGAAACCCCCACCAGTAAGGCACACCAGGAAGTATATAGGCAGCAGCAGATGTGGAAGACATCTGGCTGGAGCAGAGTTTAAAAAAGAAAAAAAAAAGGCTAACATAACACTGTGCTGGGAACTTGCAGGGAGACTGGTAGTGGTTCAGACTTCATACAAGCTACTTACGACATCATTCTAGCAAGTCTATCAAAAAGGCTAACGTACACATTGACAGAAGGGCTGTGGGCTATTGCACAAGCAGCACAGCACTGGCCTTTCCCATGCTTATCAGAGACTGTTGACACTAAGTCACTGACATCTCTGTCCTTAACTTGCCCCTTCTGGTTATTTTCTAGCCCCTCTCCTGGCTCAGGACACCTGATTTGCAGAAAGCTAACTCAGAAATAAGTGAGTAGCTTACTCTGGGTTTAGTATCTTGAACTTACTTGTGGAGGGTGAGAATGGACAAAGTGGGATCCTGCAGGGACAAGGTGGGGCTCTGGCAGGACCATCTCACCTTGCCTCACAATTTAGATCATTCAGGGAACCGTGGCCTGAGTCCCGACACTCCGCTAGGAGCTCCCCAACAGAACAGCCACACAAGGTCAAACCAAAAGAGGTCCACCTAGCCCAGCACACTCTTCACAGCAATGGTCAAGAGGTAACACTGAGGGATTAGTATGTCTCACCTCTTACTGATATTCCCCAGAACATACCTGCAATTTAGGGACTTTCCTAGGAAAATGTGGCATCCTTGTGAAGTGGGTACCATGGAGGAATTCTGCTCCTTCAGAAAGCTCTGCAACTGAAGATCTTGCCCCAGCCTCCTTTGTGCCAGCACTTAGCCAGCTGACTCTTCACCCCTCCCTCATCACAGTTTACCATCTTGCTTCAGTACATTTGGAATAGTTTTCCCTGAGGCAGTGGGCCTGAACATTTAACAAAACATTTTGTACGCTTCGTCAGCACCTTGAACACTATGTCCAGATTGAAGTATTTTTTATGAGTGTTAATACACTTTTTGCCTGTAAACACTGAGCAGGGTAAGCTATGCATACAAAGCAAGCAAAACTAGTAAATCAAATATGCCTACAAGTTTAAATATTGAGTAAACAGAACCATATATTTTTCACTTGTAATTCCAGTTCCCAGGTTGACTCACTCTGCCTGTACTACTTGGAGCACTAGCACAAGTCTGCAAGCACCAAGTTATCCAAAAGGAGCATGTGCTGCTTATTTTGCTCTTAATTTTAAGCAGATTCTGAATAGATTTTGAGAGAACATTAGTCACTTGCCTTGATCCTGCACAAAACAACAGTTTCTTGATGGAGAAACAGGAATGGGGACAAGTTCTGCTGGGAGACTCGATTCGAATTTGAAGGCACCATTAGATCAACATGCAGGTACTGCCCCAGGAACCCTGAAGAGTTTGCCCCAGCTTTCAGAGAAAAAATGGCATGCTCTTCAGAAAATTACCCTATAATTGAAAAAGGAATACACTGCTTCTGAGAATGGTTGACTCATATATAGGCTCCATTTTTGCATCAGGCTTATTACACTAACCAATCCATGAAAATGTTCATTTATTTTTAACAAATCTGACTATCCTTGATGTCACTTTTTTATTCAGTGCTTTCCATCATCTGCCCTTGATATCTGGGCTACATTAGCCAGTACACGTGTAAGTACGTAACAGAGTTTTAAGCATCTCACCTGCTCTGGGATCCTGATTAGTTTTGCAAAATAGACTTCCCTGCTGTGCAAGAAAAGTCTAGAGTCTGAGGTAAGTAACAAGGGCCCCACTTCAAACAGAGTTACTCTGTTCATATGAGGGTTGTTAAAATGCACAGACATGGAGATCCAAATCACCTACGCTAGAGACTACTCAGACTGGTAGTTTAATGGACTACTTGCATAGCATCATCGTTATTCACATCATGCATGTGGCTTGCTTCAGAACAGGCTCATTTTAAGCACCAGAATCACAATTTTATTCCAATATATTCAAAAAGGGAAAATGTCCCTAAAGGCATTTAGTATTCTGTTTCTCATAACAGACAGCAACAAAAATTACAACATGACTTATGAGTTGAAAAAGTTACTTCTATTAAGGAGGAGTAATCAAGTGCATTATAGTAAACAGCATTCTGAACAGTGGTCCACACCCATGCATCCTACTATATTCTCCTCTGATCTGGAAACCTGTTTTCTCATCAGCTCAATAAAGGCCTCTCTAAACAGTTTTTTTTTCAAAACACAACAAAACAAAATTAAAAAACCCCACACAACAAAAGCCCAAACCCCTGCCCATTGCAGATTTTCAAACATGTGAAGAGTCAATATAGTACTGTAAGAGGGGGTTTTTTTTCTACAAACATGTATTCTGACTTGCATTGATATTACAGCAGCTACAATTTCGCTTCTAACACAGCAAACACCTAACATAGCTACGCTATTGTAGCTACAGCACAAATCCAGCACCCTGTGCAACCAAATATATTCTTACAATAAATATCAATAGAAGAGGGAGTTCTGAGATGTGGTAAACTGCTTCTTCACACAAAACTATACTTTTAAGCTGAACGAAAGTGATCATTTCCCCTTCTTTCACCTTACAGAAGCCCTTAAGGAGCTGCAATGATAAAAACGTGAATTTAGCAATTCTAGGCCAAAGCTTTGTGTTTCAGTTAAAACACACACACCAGCAACTGAATTTCATTCTAAGGCCTTTCTGAGTTTTTAAAAGCATGTAATAAATAAGTGGTTGCAGTAGGCATCTGGCCTTTCTTCTTCTTCTTAGGTATTTTATGTCCTAGAATTCTTTAGCCTTCAACAATAACAAAATAGAATTGGTTAAAAAAAAAAATCAAATCCAAAAAAGGTTCCTTTTTTTTTTTTTAAAGCTTTTTACAAATGAAGACAGACAATGCTTTTCTGCATTCAAATAGGCAGTCTGGGATTCCTTCAGAGGGTGAATACCAACCCATGTCAAATTTAGGGAACTGTAATAGTAACTTTAGCAACAGATAAAATTGAAAAATTAAAGTATTCTAAATTCACTTACGGACAACTGACTTCTGTATGTCTGGATTGCACTTCCAATTTTTAAACCAAGGGGTATGTTCTCTTTAACAGTGTAGGATCAGAAAGCTCCTGAAGTTCTGCAATTCACCTACATGCACTCTAGGTTTCACATAAAAAGAGTTTTTAGTTTTGAACTCAAGAATATTGTGACTGGGAAATAAAACTCAACATTCATTAGTTTAATGACATTCTGGAGCCAAATTTACTGTCAGCTGTTATGTAATTTTTCCTTTTGATTTCCCAAGACAAGGTGACATGTGCAGCCTGCCAAAGACAAACTTGCATATTACTTAACAGCTGGAATAACGTGTATGACAGGGATTGAAGGCAAAAGAGTAAATTAACTTTTAAATGAAAAATAATAATGGAATAGAAGTTAACAATGGTCTCTGCCCGGCAGGGAAGTGTTGAATTCTCCATGCTGAGTCACCAAAGAAAAGGTCAACAAGCAGAGCCCCCTCTCAACCGACTGAGCACCAAGGAATTCTTGCCTTAATTACATGTGAACTGAATCAAGTTGAACAAATCTTTACAAATGAGACCTTCTACAAAAAAAGGAAACTGAGAACTTGGTGCAAAACCAGCCGCTGGCAAGAGGTCCCTTGACACGTTCATATCAGAAAGTATTACTGTTGCCTCAAGACATCAAATCAAATATGCCCTCATTTGTTTTACAATAAATTTGGGAACGACAGGATACAAAGCTCTGTCAGCACACAAAAATTTGACTCTGAAATTGCTTAGAGTCTGTCAGGCTCACTTGGCCAAGCTAGACAACACTGAGAAACATTAATGTTGACAAGAAGTGTATTTCTAAATATCTCAATTGTAAACTTTTAAATATTTTGCTGTTCATAACAAAGTCATCCTCATAAAACAGCAGACCTTTAAAAGAACAATCAAGATGGATGCGTGCATTTACCATGGCAGCGCTGTACCAAACGCTTCTGCAAGTTCTTCTGGTTACTCTGTCACTATTGCACTCGGGTACCACTTCTAACTGGAAACATTTTGCAGATTCGTCTCTGAGGTTGGGGGTGACTTAAGATTAAAGTGAATAAACCCACTTAATTCTGGCTGTAATTTTTTCAGAACACTAGAGACTCATTAACCAGTAGTGCAGTAATGAACATTTGTGCCGTAACTTGTTGCCTAGGCAACAATGGACTGTATTTATCAAGCGTGAAATTAGCATTAGAAAGTAGCTCCTATGGAAATTAAGTAGAAGCTATTGTAGCACTGTAGCTTCCCACTGAAATTTGAACAGTTGTTGTGATGCTCTCCAAAAAGAGAGCGAATACTTGCGGGGGGGAATCTTTGTTGCAGAGGTGAGTGAGCAGTAGCTCCCATTAAAGTACTTACAGCTACAGTGGTGTAAATTCAGCAGGAGAAATCAATCAGTAATTCTGTAAGAACATCCCATAATTTAAACAGTAAGTGAGAGTCAAACTGAAGGTCTGGAGGGGAAAGGCAGGAAGGGACCCAGTTTCTGTTTGTTAGGAAAATCTATCATACTTGCTTTATCTTCTTAATTTTCCCAAACACCTACTCCTAGCTGAAGTTCAACACACACCTTGCTTGAAGGCCTATCTGCAGGTAGCCTAGCAGGAGGATTAAAGTGTTTTGGCTAATTACACAGCAACGCTCTTAGCTCTTTTCCAGCATGGAAGCTTTGTGAATTTCCGCAGCAGAAGCCTTGCACATGAGAACCATTTCTCCATCAAAACAGAAGAAACAGCTGAGCCTGCCCTGCTGAAGAATTTCATGGTTCGTCCTTGGCCCACCTCCAAGAGACTCAATGAAAAGCTCACATCAACTGTAAAATGAAAGACCTCTCAATTTCATCTCATTTTCATTGTCCCTTGAAAGTTAATGTCATATGCTTAAGTCAAGACACAGACACAAAAAGCTCTATCTCCTTGTGAGCCTTTCATAGAGGACCTGCTCCTAAACCCTTCAACTTTTCCTAAGCATTCTTGGTTTCAACACTCTGTGCCTTTCCTGATCCTAGATGACTCTGGGTCCTGCTCTTCTTCAACGGCTGAACTACTTCCCTGTTCGAATTTGTACTGGTGCCTGGCCAAATACACAATCAGACTACAGAAAGTGTAATGGGGTTAGTTAAGAGAGGGAAAAAACCATCAGTGACTTCAAAACCTTGGTGAAATAGTTAATTTTGCCAAGCCAGACCTGCTAGCTATGCCTGATGAGATTAAAGAACACCCCATCAACAAGATTCATTAGAACATCCTAGCTCCACTGGGAAAGCTATTCCCTAGCCCCATAGGCGTCTTCTCATTACTAGCCTGCTTGCAAAAAACCCCAAAAAACTATGCAAAAGCCCCACGCCCCCAAAGATACAAATCCCCCAGCAAAACAACACACAGGAACAGAGTCTACAAAGCTGGACAAGTAGGCTTTCAAAATACCACATAGATCTGACAATAATTTGAAAGCCTCCACCCATGCAACCAGACATCATTGTGGATGACCACTGCATAACCCCAACAGTCCTAGATGTTTCTAGATGAAAACACATTGTACTAAATTGTACTCCTCTTTTCCTTTCAAAGTTAATATGTTATGGTTGTGGATGTCTCTCTACAGCTAGGAGCCAGAATCATATGAACTGGTAGGAGTAAGAATTTCACTTTTCACCACCAGGTCTGAACTGGAATAGCAGATAAACATCTGCATTAAATGTCTTTAGGAAAGTTATTTTCGGTTTCAGTAAGACTTATTATCCTAAGGTGAAGGTGAACAAAACAAAATTAAACCTACATGATTGACGTTCAGGTAAAAGGGTTTGCTTGTTTGACAAAGAGGGGCAAAGAGGGACTTCTCATATATAAACCAAAAATCATTAAGAGTGGCTTTAAATCACACCAAACATTTGTGTTTCTTGCAAACAAGTATGATCATAGAGATAGTCATGTAAGTGGAATACTGGCACAGATGTGACCCCAAGGATCAGAGAGTTGAGAGAGTTATGATGCATGCTACACCGATACAGTTGTGGTGACACAAGCAATGAACTACAAGCAAGGTAGGTGCACATGCACAGCTCATTAACTCCTCTGCAGTAACTGCCTATATGGAAATTCTTACCTCGCAGTACACACAAGGTAGCCAGCTCCACTTCTGCGGAAGGGTCAAGCTCTGTTGCAATTAGCATGTTATTTATCCACTACGCTAGCTGCCTGTGTAGGCCTGCCGTGTAGAAACAAAAGCCAATGTTGCTCTTAGCGTAACGGCTCAGGGTAGCAAATGTTGTAACATAAGCAAGATCAGAAAAATTTTCATCCTCTTCAACAACTGTTTGGCTTCAGTTAGAGATGTGCCAGATACTCCTTTTTTAAAGGAGGCAGCAACAAAATGAACACTTTTCCACAGACTTTCTTGTTTAAGGAAATGCCAACAGATGAAGCAGCTGCAGGCAAGATAATTGTCCACAAATGGCATGCACAGAGAAGGACATGAGTAGTGACATGACAGACTTTAGTCAGAATGGAGCATGGCGATTACGGTAGGTTAAAGATGCATCAAAAAGGACAGGAAGCAGCTATTACTGCTCCAATTGTGGATTCTTATTTAATTCCCATGTTCTCCTCTAGAAAGGCAACAATAACGAGCAAACCACCCCTCTTCTCCACCTGCACTGCCAGCACAGCCTTATTTAACAAGGCACATAACATCACTTTTAAACCACAATACCAGAGCAAGAGTTATGCCTACAGCTTCAGCTTAAGCAGAGCTGAGTGGTTTCTCTGTAGAAATAGCTGTAAGGTGAGATCAAAGATCCCCCAACCCAGAACCTCTTCTCTCCCCAAGGCCAATGTCAGATGCCCAGGGAACAAGAGCACACAGCAAGCACTTAGCAGCCTTCCCAAGGATGCTCCTCCAGCCCCCAGCAGCTCAGTTCATAGGCCAAGGTGATGTCTGGCTATTAATAGAATAACCCAGCCCACGAAATTTCTCCTGTTCCTTTCTGTAGTGTACTGCAAGTGGTAAGAGCAAATGCAGGTTCAAAATGTATGTTATAGGCTAGCCACTGGCCAACGCGGGTCAAACATCTCCATGCAGATGGCAATGATTAAACAAGGTTAAAAAGTTTAGCAAAAATTAGAAGCAAGACTTAATAATTCCATTCAGTAAAAGCAATGACCACATCCATAAAGACTACAAAGAAGCATAATGACAAATGCAAACAAGGATCACTCCAAAGATATTCCACCAGGATTTCCTCAGCAGGGCTGACATCTTTATTTTTTCATTGAAATACACTGGTTTATGATCTATTTTCATGGGATTCCTTTCTCTTAACCACAGTAGTTATGCACAAATTTTACAGCACAAGTACTCCTTAGCTACGCTGTACTGAGAAGGCTTGATTTGATTCTGAGATCCAAACCAGAATCTCATTAACTGAAAAGACACCACCAGTAAAACCTAACAGGTGTTAAACAGATTTCAGTTTTGATCATTTCTTCCTCATCAACAATATCACTCTCCGAAATCAATATCCTCATTACAGAAAACAATAAAAATCTATTCTCTGCTGGGCTTGGGCTCCATCACATTGTGAAGAACTATTAATCTAACTGCCTGTGATAAAGAATAGCAATAAGCTTACCTTTATTTTCAGGAAACATTAACTTAAAAAGGAAACAAATCTGGGCTTAATTTAAAATCACGGTTGGCCATCTATGCCTAGATTAGATGTGGCAGATAACCTTCCACCATCAACAACTCTCCATCACTTTCCTTCCTGGTGCATGCACAACTATCAAACCAGCCCCATTTCAAGCAACCACCTTGCAAGCTGCCGTTCAAGTAACAGTCAGGACTTAGATGTCCTGAGATTATGAGATACTTGAAACTGGAACGCAGAGTTACTGCTGAGAAGCGTGTGCTGATGGGCAGGGGGAAGGGAAGGTAGGTACAAGTACTGCCTGACAGCAGGAGGAAACTCTAGAAGCAAAGCCACGTATCAGGTAATCACTTTCCTTATTTAGGTCAAGAGAATCATCTCAGTCACATATTGTGAGCCTGCTATTTTTGTACAGACCAGCTTTCACACTGAGCAAAGACACTATGCTTCCTGGGTTTTGTTTTTTTAAAAATAATCCTTAAGAAGACACTGATGCCAATTCCAACACTTAAAGCCTTACACAGGTCAGACCATCTGTTTCTTAACTTGGAAGGGGAGGAGAGAAGACTGGATAAAAACACCTTCCCCTATACTTTTACATAAATCTAAAGCAGACAAAGACCTTGCAATAAAAAACAAAATCTAACATACATCTTCTGTGTTTCCTCCTATATCCCACAAAATACATTTAAATAAAGGAAATTCGCAATAATTAAAGTGCCTCATGAATTTGCCCAACAAAATTACTTCAAAAGCCAACTTTTGATTGCATTTTTATTGCCTCTACAAAATTAGTTTGTCAAGGTTTTTTTTTTTCGTGGTTATACAGGTACTAGGAGAGTTCTTAGTAAAAATCAAAAGAAGAGCAAGTGGAAGGGAGGAGGGAACCTGCTGAGAAAAAAAGCAAGCCTAGCACCACCGATTAATCTTCTTGTGTCCCTCAAAACCTAAGTCGAGCCCCAACAGAGTCTCTCACGGACTGCACACAAAGCAGGGTCTAAGACAGGAAGATAACAGCTTTTCTCATGACGAAAGGACAGCTAGCAAAGGGGAGTACTACTCTTCCCCAAACAGCAGCTCTTTTTGTCAGACATCAACAACTCAACACATGCATTAAAATAGCTCTTGCTTTGTCACAATTCATGACCAGAGAATTATAAAAAGCAGTAATCCTGTTTTGGGTTGTTTGGGGTTTTTTTTCCTCTCTCCTTTTTGTTGATGAATCCAGTTGTCAACAGCTATTCAACCCACATGGTCAGAGATCATTTGCACAGCAGAAATCCAGATATCCCATCATCTCTACTAGCTCTCTAACCTGAGTCCCTGCTATCCACTCTATCCTGCTCGATCTCAACAGCCATAAGAGGCTGTTAGGAGCCTTCCAAGACCCCTGATATGTAGGGATCCTGTTTGAGTGGTGCGCAAGCTGAATTAAAAGGAAGATTTGCTATCAACTTCGATAGGAAGAGGATTTAATTTGATTTCTTAGTCACCTACTGCTGCTTGCAGAAAATCAGGAAAACAACACTGGAAATAAAGCCAGCACCAGTGATGCTGAGCTAGTAAGCCTGTCCTGTGTAAACACCCTCTTCCCGCCCCCACCCCCCACCCCCGCAAAGAATCAAATAATTTTTAAGTGTATTTATAAGAAGATCTTAAAAGCAGAGCCTTTTGAAAGGCGGGCTCTCAAAGTCCTTGCTTCAACCTGTTCAAACCATCATATTTAAACCCAATTGCTTACAAAGCAAACGAGCAGGACGTTTTTCCCACAGTTTTACAGACTGCTATGCAGGAACTCAATAGCATCTAGGAGGTTAAAAACATGTTTTCCATACACTTCTCTGCAACAACAATGAGGGCAGTGCAGAGCTAACCCAGGGCTGAACAGCAAAACAGTCATATCTGCAAACGTGCACATTCTTGGCTATAGCTGTTTACAGGTTTGTGATTCATAATTAATACCCCCAATGAAAACAACTACTCGTGTCTGAAAGCCCTAAAGCCACAACGAGCTAATTACTAATAAAAGCTCTACAGTCTCGGTTAAGCTGTGGGAATGTAACCAGGCACAGCAAATAGCGCAATGGTGAGCAAAGCTTAAACACTCCGGGTACTTTTTGATAAACCAGCTACAGTTCTGCCTTTTCCCCTTTCCCTTCCCCACAAAAATAAAACACCTTGCTCCCCAACACGACACATGAGAAGGAAGACGAAGAGCCCAAGCAGGAAAAACAAAACAAAACACAAAAAACCCCGACACCCAGGCTTCTCACCGGGAACTTTAGGGAGCTTCAGTGCAGCCATCACCTGTAGTCAGGCTCGCAGCAGCAGCAAGCACTGCCACTACACAGAAGGCACGTCAGACGTGCTTCTCTCTCCACGATGCACCAGGCAGGACACATCAAGCTGTGCTGTGCAGAATATATACTTGATCTAAATGCTGCTTTTTCCAGGAAAAACTGACAAGCTGGTTTGAGAGCTACAGATTTTCTTTTTTTTTAAAGGACTGTTGAAGTCCATTTTCCAGTGGCAGAAAGGCCTTCCTGGTAGCACCAGAAGTGTAACAAAGACCTCCAGACATATTTTTCCTCAGTTGCTCTCACACACCTCAACTTTCTCACAGCGCAAGCAGATAGCACAGTAAGTTTCCTGCAATAAAACCTTACTCAAATGGCCTTTTAGGTTTTAAAAAAAAAAGTACCAATATGGCTCTTTAAAAAAAGTTCTAGCTGGTTATTGATTTGTTACCTGAGACTTCTCCTTAAGGGATCTGACAAAGTTAGAAACTGCATTTCCCAGGTATGTGGTTCAAGTTTAGCTGCTGTCTGTACACTAGGGAAGTCTACTCCTCTCAGGCTGTGATTGGTACTAATAAGCCAACCAGATCTGTGGCGTGCCTTGGTGGAAGCTCAGCACACATAACTGGAACATAATTTGGTTTATAAAGATCAGCATGGATAAAGGTTTCAATGCAATGTTTGCAGAGATTAGTATCTGCTGTCTTTATGTTACTGGGCAGTCAATCTACAAAAAGCAAACACAACAGCATCAGGATCATCTCCCACTTGGACTCCCCTTTTAAGCAATTCTGGCACCAAGAGAAGTGAACAAGAGCACTCACGCATGTACAGGGATAGCAAAGTATTCTTATCAACGATGAACGGCCGTCAGTGTCGGGACACGCTTCACTGAGCACACATCCCCACGGCAGCACTCTGCTTAACCGAGTTACCAATTAGCATTTATGTTAGCAGAGATGTTCCAACCCATCATGAGATAATTATTACTGCTAGATCATACCAACAGCAATTGTGTCAATTAACAACAAGGCTGACTAGAGGTATTTGTTCTGAAATTTGAAATTACAAGGTCAGGACAATGCTCTATTAGCATCAAATCTCAGAGGTCATCTTTATTTCCCTGCTGGCTTGTGTACTACCATTGCCAAGCTGGAAAGCAACAGTGCTCCTGAGGGGTCAGATTTGTACCTCAGTGCCACTGCTGAGTGTTGGGTAGGTGAAGAAAAGGAGTCAGGAAATAACATCAACCATAAGTCTTTGCAAAATTCAAACGGTTCACAAGAACAAGCTGCCATGTTTGGACGTACAACGGGGACAACAGACCAGATGCAAGTAGTGAATATTCATGGCACTATTTCTATTTAAAAACAGGTCCTTAAGCACAACGTAGGTTGAATTAACTTTGTTGTTCTTCCAAAGGGGGGGATTTATCAATTTCTGACATTTAAGAAGTTAATCTTGTCCACTGAAACATTAGGACTTCTTTTCTTTTTGTTTTCTTTTAATCAATAACCATTGCTTCATGAAGACAAGCTGCTTTAAGCTTTTCAGAACATGCAAGCACATGTAAATGCGTTATGTGAGTTGGGTTGTCACAATGGCATAAGCTTAGACAATCACAACAGAAATTGCCACTGCAGCAATGTCAGTTACGACTAAAAGGCCTCCTAGCACAACAGGCTAAGGTGATGACTGTGACCAGATCGAATTCTCTACCAGAGGAGGAATTTGTGGGAATGTAGGGAAAAGAGCAGGTGGAACCTCTTGCCTAAGACATGCCATTGCTACATTCCCTTCTGAGTAAGGCTTAACATTTAAGCATCCACACAAGCCTCATTGCTGCTCATTATCCAATGAAAAAAAGAAGTGTTGTTTTTATTTCTCAGGAGCACAAGAATTTCACAAGCATAAAATTAACAACCCCTTTTCAGGAAACAGGGAAGTCCACATTTTGACACAGCTCCCACACCAACTGCATTTAGAATCCGTGTGTCGGAAGTGAAACTGGTCCAGAAGCATCAGGGTGGAGATTCATCACCTCCTTTCTCTTGTGTACAATCTTAAGATCAGTATTGATTTTGCCTTCAAGTCAGACAAAAATTCGGACCATCTCCAGGCTCCTAAGCAAGAGAGGCCAAAAGAGCCAGCCTCCTAGCTGCTGGAAATACAGCTACTTTGCTATGGGACAGGCTTCTGTCAGAGCAGATTTTCAGCCCTGTTGGAAAAGAAGGTGAGGGGATTTGCTGTGCTTGTGTCCAGAAAGGCATGAAATAGGCCTTCTTATTTGATGTGAGATGTCAAAGCAGGGTTAATTTGAAAGTTGCCCCAACAGAATATGACCATGACCCCAGCCCAGTCCTAAACATGAGCACATGTGCATGACTGACAGAACTCCCTCCAGGTGGTGTGAAAGAGCAGAAAACTGGAAGCAGAGAGAAACTTCACTTATTCCAAAGTGCTGAGAATAGGTACAAGTCTTAATATGTTCTTCAGCACTTTTCCCCTCCTCAGTACTGACCCTCCCATTGAAGCATCTGAGCAATTTGGAAGGGCTGCTGGAGACAAGCTGTTAATTCATTTGCAGAACATCCTAACAAGAGAAGTGCAGAAGGTTTCACCCTCCCCCACCTTCCTACTCAATACAAGTTTGCAGTTTCACTGTGCAACAAGGTCAGAGTGAAGCCACAAAGAAATCTTATAGGATAAAGAGAAGGGATAAACAGTTAAAGAGGGTCAGTTTTCCCTGCTTATCCCTTGTCAATAGTCAAGCTGTAAGTTAAGGAGATGCATCCTTAATCTGCAGAATTGACTGCCAGACCTTTTCCAGTCTGAACTCCAGTGTAATTATTACATTAACTCATTCCTTAACATCATAGATAGTATGCAGAAGTCACCACTTAAGACTGCTTTGCTTTTTAGTGACCTTCCAGTCACTTCTTCCTCTGCTTGCAGGAAATCACGTGAAGTAGATGATCAATAGTCTGACAAATTGGTGACATTGCTATGTATTTGATCCTGTTCTTGTACAACACAATGCAGATAAAACAAATCAACAAAAATCCCTTGTTATTAAGTACATTCAATTCTAGTTTATTTTTTCGTCAGCTTAGCTTCAATAGTCAGCATATTTTATAACAGGAACGGTTAGTGGTTGTTGAACTACTTAAAGGCTGCCTATGGAGTTCAGTGGATTTGGCAAGAAAAAAGTTTGGACGCTGCTTGGCAGAGGCCTGATTTTGAACAACACCCACCAAAAATTAAGACATAAATTGCATGCTGTACTTTATTCCCAGACAAAAGAGAAAAAGTGAGTTACTTCTTTGCATTATTTTTAGGAGGAAAAGGGAGCTGACTGACTACAAAACCTAGAGCAGTAAGATACTTCAGACACTTTTAGCTGAAGATGATGAAGTCTGCAGAGCAAGAGCACCTTCTTTGATCCTATGGAAGATCTGACTGGCTGTGCAATCTGGTGGCAGGATTAAGCCCCATCATTTCCATGGATGG
Source organism: Fregata magnificens (assembly GCA_013389945.1). NCBI lineage: Eukaryota > Metazoa > Chordata > Aves > Suliformes > Fregatidae > Fregata > Fregata magnificens. The sequence goes on along the minus strand of WAAD01040445.1, from coordinate 126,396 downwards.
GCTGATTAATTGCAATTCCATTAAAACCCTTGAGCATATGATTGTCCCCTCCTACCCTGCCCCGAATTCAATGCATGCCTTCATCACCGAATCAATGCGTGCAGTTTACAGCACAGAAACTGTATAGTCTGATAATAATTTTCCACCTCCCCAATAAGCAGATGTCTTCCAAGTAATCCCCAAGCTCCTGCAACTTGGGGTTTTTTCTCCCCCCTCAATATACCATCTTGTACCCAGGATTAAAGGTGAATTTAAACCTGCAATATTTATTAACATTTCTAATTAGGCTTACCTATCACATTGGCAAAGCTCCAAGATAAGCAATTGGATTCAAACTCTGAATTCCTCTGTTTTAAGTGGAATATATTTGTGTTTATTTATAGCCACTATATCAATGTTATCTGACGTTTTACAGAAATCATGTCTGAGTCATCTCTGCGGAACTCAGAGTCAGCATCTATGTTACCAGCTTTGAACTTGCAAAATAAGGACAGTTGAGTCAGTAGGGTCAGTACTTGCAGATTGCCAAGACACTTGCTTTCTAGCACGGTAACAATTTAATAGGTGTGCTTCTTCCTAGCTTTAGCCAAGGCACCTACAATTTTACACCATTTTATAGCCACCAAAGAATTTCTAGCAATGACCAGTCAGAGAATTGTTGCCCCAAAGGAACAGGATTCCAAGTATTTGCCATTACAGAGGGGTAAGCGCCTTTTTCCACATCAGCAGCTTTTCACTCAAGTTCAAAGTAATTTCTAAACACTTCTCACATGCACCAATTGCTGTGAAAGAGGCAAGCTGTACTCTAAGCCTTCACTTTGCCACTGAGTTGCTTAAGTCATATCAGAAACTACTTGCACCGTACAGGATGCAAACATGCAAAATGCACTCTCACCCTCACTTAGACCCTGCAGAGGTCAGTTTCTAAGGAAGCAGTGTTAACTGGTATCATTATCACGTAATTATACACAGAACACAATAACCTGAAGCTCTGGAAAAATTCCAAATACCAAGAGACAATCTTGCAAATAGGAAAAAACCAAAAGGAGATCCCCCTTGCAGCGACAGATGCTGCAGTACCATGCCCATTTCAATGGACTGCTGCATGTAGTTTAAACAAAACAGGCTTGTCTCGGTGCCAGTTTTTGTCACCTCTGCCAACCAAAACCCTGAGGCTTGACCTCCTACCTTTTTGACCAGACCCACAAGCTAGGGGGACAAGGAACCATGTCAGAGCTGTGCAGGGAGTGCTACTGGGAAAGGGACAGTTGAATGCCAATGGTTTGGAGGAAAAGATAAAATAGCTATCCCTGAGAACAGGCTTTAAAACAACTTCCATCTCCTCTACATGCACAACTTGCTTGATCTGTTTCCATGTAAGTCTCATTCCAATACAGGACAGGAGAAGCACACTCCACAGGGTAATTTCAGCTAAGCATCCCTAGATGGCCAGCTAGCCAAGTAAACCT